>PVJS01000910.1:0-110790 GCA_004027185.1 Glis glis | reverse complement strand
GGGGCGTTCTACCTCCACGCTACGCCCCCGGCCCTATTTTTTATACTTTATTTTGAGACCAGGTCTCACGAAGTTGCAGAGGGCCTCACTAAGTAGAGAGAGAGAGAGAGAGAGAGAGAGAGCGTGCGCGCACCCGGATCCTCCAGTCGCCGCCTCCCAAAGTACTGGGATTACAAGCGTGCGCCACCACGCCCGGCTTCCTCATGATATTTCTATGGAAGGAATTTAAAATCCTTTTTCCCATATATCCTATGCCAACTGTAAGTTTGGTCATTCATTTTAATGTTCGCAGATTGAGTATTCTTTTTGTAGTTTATAAATCATATGTACATAGACTCTTTCAAAATATTTGAAACTTCTGCACTGTAATTTTTCTTAGAACTTTGACATGGTGCTTTATTACATTGCAAATAAGTTATTTTATACATTAGTCAAAATGTGTTATTTTAGCTAAATTCAGACTGAAAATTTAACAAGTTTATATTAAAATAACAAATTTGGTAGCTTCCTCTTTGATAAATATAGAAAGCTGCCAAGAAATTAAATAGATTAAAAAGAATGATACTGATTGCCTCTCTTGTGATTCTCAAACGTTTGAACAGACATATGTTTCTCTATAAAGCCTATTAATATGCTGCACTTCCAAAAATTCTAAGTCTGTGAACTGACATGGGAATTAGCATCTGTAATTTTAGATAGTTTTATTGGTGCATTATAGTCTCACATCATAATGTAGTTCATAGTGATAGTGGCATACATGCACACAGCACTTGATGGGCTTTTTTAAGCAAACTCCCTAGGTGACTTTGAGTGAGGAAATATGAAAGCCACACTTTGAGAAACTATTTGTATAATTGAACATGACTTGAGGTGCTAAGGAGCCAAGTGAAATTAATGGCATCAGCAAATTAATTTGAAACTCATTAAATCTATATTTTCCTAACAATGCAGAAAAGTATCTGAACCTTTCTAAAAGGTTCTGCAACAAAGAAACCTGTTTAACTTAGGTAAACCCAGTACTTTCAAATGTATTTGACCCTACAAGCTCTAGCCTCAGTATACTTTGAAAGATGCTGAGTAGATAGCTTTAGTTGATACTGCCTTTCCAAGGGTCTCCCCTCATGTAAGTACACTTGAGATGCCATGGAGGACTGGCTGGGTGTAGATTCAGTAAACTAATAAAAATAATCTTTTAAAAGTAGATTCAGTAAACTAATAAAGATTGTATGAACGAACTCTATTCAGTTTTATTCTAAAATTATAAAGTTATTATTAAAAGAATGCTGCAGCAGTATGGTAATCTAAAAAAGAAACAATAGCTCTTTGGAATGGGTATTTTAACTAACATGACATAAAACAACCAATTGGTAAGATCTAATTATAGAAACTAACAATGTAGCGGGGCGTGGTGGCACACGCTTGTAATCCCAGTACTTTGGGAGGCAGAGACCGGAGGATCTGGGTTCGCGGCCAACCTCAGCACGCATGCGTGCGCGCGTGTGCATGATCTCTCTCTCTCTCTTTCTCTCTCTCTCTACCTAGTGAGGCCCTCCGCAACTTCATAAGACCCGGTTTCAAAAATAAAGCATAAAAAAATAGGGCCGGGGGCGTAGCGCAGAGGTAGAAGCCCCTGCGTTCAACCCCCGGTACCGCAAAAAAAAAAAAAAAGAAACTAACAATGTAAGGTTAGTTCTGCTTTTCTAGCTATAAAACTTTTGTTTGCCAAAGGTTTTGCAGTTCTTTCTTTAACTTTAAAATTATGTTTATTTAACTAAATAAATTGGCTCAAAAAATATAAGGTAAGAAGTGCCATTTAATTAATGTGATTTTTTATCTTTCATCTTTTATGGTGCTCACTTTAATTCATGAATACTAGAACTGATTATTTGACAATAATTACCTCTAAAGTCATATACTGGGCTGGCTTCCTAGGTTGGCATCTAGGGACCCTGGTGAAGATAGAAAAAAAGGAGGAAAGGGATGAGTATGTGTCTCTGAGATTTGTATTTTGTCTTTACTAAGGTGAATAAGGCTACTTTGTACCTGGTCTAAATTGCTACTAATTACTAACTGCTAGAATCACAGCTGGCTGGGTAATTTGTAGAACATGGTGCAAAGTAAAACTTCAGGGTCCCTTGTTTAAAATTATTAATAATTTCAAGGAGTTAACAATAGAGCCTTAAAAGAAAGGTGAAACTCTTCTGAGCACAGGAGCCTATGTGTCTGTGCAGGTCACATACCTATAAACTAGCACTAACTAGAATACTCTTTATAGGTTAGCAAATGGAGTGGGGGGGGGGCGGAGACTGGACAGATGAGATTAAGGAGGCAGTGTTCCCCTCAATCCAGAGGCAAGCACTGTTTGGCTCATCAGTTTCCAGGGAAACCCTCCAAGGACTTAGTTTAAATGCAACCCAGGAGATAGATATACAAATTGTTATTCAAATGACCTGCTGGGTAATGAACTATGTTTGATCATTTGTTTAAGACAGCCAACACCTACTGTGCTATAAAGGCAAGCTGATCTCTTGGAGACAGAGGAAGGTTTTAAGGATTATTGCTAAACTCTCTCCTATTAGACTGAAAAAAAAAGCCTAGATAGTATAAATTCAGTAAGATAGAAGGGAAGCTTGTCTGAGGAATTTTTAAGAAAATATTTAATAAAGCAAAAGAAAATTAAAATTTCTAATGTGGATTAATGAGTCTACTATGTTACCTTTGTAAATAGGTTAACATTATGCAAATCACTACGATTTGTCTTCTTTATTCTCAAATCAATGCTTTAATGTATTCAGAGATCTATTAGTTACATCTCATAAATGAGAATATTGAGGTTCGGTAAAAGAAAGTGACTCCAATAATGTCAACAGCTTAGTAAGCAGGAGAAATAGGACTAAAAGTTACCTTCCACTTACCAATGGTATACTTTGTACCAGAAACCATCCTAAGCAATTTCCACGTATTATTCATTTAATTAGAATACGTTCAACTGAAAATGACCACACCAGTTACTCAAACACATTAAAACAACTCCCCTTCCCTTTGGGACATACAGAAGGCAGCCTCATGCAGTTGAATTGCACTAAACTCATGTTGTCAGAACTCATTTAACCATCTTTCAGTTTTGCTTCCCTCTGCATTGGTAGTTCACACATGGAATCTGTGTATGTGGAAGCAGGTGTGCCTCCAGCTCCTCCAGATGTGCAAGGTGTTAATACTCCCCATATAAAGAAACTCCCACATACATAGTTCCCAGAAAGGGCTGGCCCCTGTCTTGTTTCTGGACCCACTTCTGTGTGAATCAGAAAAGTAAGAGGATGCTCTTATTAGACAAGCCCAAGTCATGTGGGTCTCCCTGGAGCTGGAAAGGAGAGAAACCATTCCTTAACATGTAGACTAAGAATGAGAGAGATGGGCTGGGCTTGGTGGTGCATGCCTGTATTACCGGTACTTGGAAGGCTGAGACAGGAGGATCACAGGTTTGAGGCCAGTGAGACCCTATTTCAAAATAAAAAATAGGACTGTGGGTGTAGCTCAGAGGTAGAACACCCCTGGGTTCAATATTCATTATCACAGAAAGAAAAAAAGAAGGAGGAGAAGAAAGAGAGGGAGAAGGAGGAGGAAAAGAAAGAGAAAAAAGAAGAGGAAGAGGAGGAGAGATGCTGTTTCCAAAGGTGTCTCAAGGTATTATCAAAAAAAGAGGAAATAGTCAGGTGTGGTGGCACACACCTGTAATCCCAGTTCTCTGAAGGCTGAGACAGGAAGATCGCAGGTTCAAAGTCAGCCTCAGCAACTTAGTGAGGCTCTCAGCAACTTAGTGAGACCCTGTTTCCAAATAAAAAATAAAATAGGGCTGGGAGTGTAGCTTGGAGGTAGAATGCCCCTGGGTTCATTCCCCAGCACCACAAAAAAAAAAAAAAGAGGGAGCGATTCTGGGTCTACTCTAGTAACAGATGTCCATTACAAAAGATTTTACAGAGGAGCCAAGTGAGACTTCAGGAAAAGAGGACTTTGCTTCACTGTAACTATATCATAAGCATGGTACTTTTCCCAAGTGTATGAGAGCAATATCTCAATTGTGCAGAGCAATAAAAAGGATTTATAGTTATGAGTACATTCAAGGAATACCATTCTCACCACCCCTAAAAGGAAGACATTTGATAACTATATTATCATGTTCAAACGAAAGGGTACAGAGATGGCTTTATGTAGACATAAGTAATAGGGAGTTTTATAGCCATTCTGGAATGCATATCTCACAATGACTAACATTTTAATGGGAACACGCTTACTACTCAAAAAACTATAAATTTTAAACTGTGAACTCTTAAGCACTGTGCCTATTTATCTTTGCATCTATATTGTATTACTAATTGAAGGCACTCAATAATTTCTTGTTGAGTCAATGAGTAAAAATATATGGAAGACAAACCCATATCCACTTACTTTTTAGTAGTAAATGATACAGCCTCAGGATACCATCAAAGTAGTTCCTATATAGGGAACTCATCAGTACAGGAAAACAAAAACAATAAATTAAGAAAACGGCAATTAGCGGGGCACTGTGGCTCACACCTATAATCCCAGTACTTGGGAAGCTGAGATGGAGGATCACAGGTTTGAGGACAGTGTCAGCAACTTAGGGAGACCCTGTAAAGGGCTAGGGGTATAGCTCAGAGGTAGAATACCCCTCAGTTCAATTCCCAGTACAAAAAAAGAAAAAAGAAAGAGAAGAAAAAAAAGACAGTAAATAAAAGTAGTATTCTACCTTTTATTGTGAATGAGTCAAAAACAGGTTTCACATTATCTTTTTATTAACTTACTTTATAGTTTTTTCTCTGTGAAATATTTTATGAATGGCATGTGTAAAATATCTTTATTGTAGGTCCTTTTAGAAAAAATGTGGCATACAAAATTTTGCTCTCATAGTAAGTTATTAGGTTAAAATTAAAAGCCAGTTGTCTCATTTGAGGGCACTTAATTTTTTTGTTTTGTTTTTTTCCTTTTACTGACAAGTAAAAATTGTGTTTGCTTTTGATGTACAATATGATGTTTCGATAGATGTATGTATTACGGAATGTCTAAATCAAGCATTTAAACTACTCAGTTCTTTTCAGAGCAGACAGTTTTGTGTTTGAGGACCTTTGGGATCAGGATACCTTTTCATGCCATTTTTCTTGGGACTCTGGGGACATCCAGCTTCTACTCAGTCTCTACTCAAGAAAGAAATCACTGTTGTCATGGAAAATGGTAGTGATCCTCACTAGCTGCACCAGGAAGTCATGAAACTCTATTGTGACTTCTGTTTTTTTGGGTTTTTTGTTTTTATTTTAGGAATGTGACATGTATGATAACATGACCTAAAACAAAAAATTTATACGCCATCCTCCTGATTCTTCTCTCTTCTTTTATGCCCAATAATTCATTCAACATATACTTAACAGGGGCATGTGTGTGCATGTGTGTGTGCAGACAAACCTTGCTTTGGCTGTCACAGTTCCATGGCTTTCTGATTCGATCGTGGTTGCTGTTGTTTTGGTGTGCTGTATTCCCCTAGATGTCTCCACTGCTCATCGTAATGGATTGCTAACAGAAATTGGGGAACACCCCCAACCATATTCATCCATGTGCAACTGTGGCATATTTCTACATAGCATCCCCAAGCATGTCTTCACTTCTAGTTTTTACTTAAATTACTTATCTTCCAAAAAAATAATAAAATAAAGTAGCCCAAATTGTTACCAGAGATGATTCTAAGGAAGCTACTCAATGAAATGGAAATTTCTGAGTTTTAAAAATACTCCTTTGAGCCTGCCAACCTTTGGGACTGTTCTCATTTTTAGTATAGTTTAGGCAGTGAATTCTAAATTACAGAGTGAGCTTTGAAACTTCTAAGGTCATGTGCTTATATTTTATACACTCACAAGTTTTAGGGATTGTTTTGACAAACTCATTTTTCTATATAAACATGTCTTTTAATGGGTTTTAATTTTTTTAGTTTGTACCATTTGAAAATTGAGTTTATATTTTTATTTAGATTTTTTGAGTCTTTCAATGAGGTTCATAAAATAAAAACTATAAACATGAAATAGGATCTTTTGTATCAGAGTAACTCTTGCTTGTGGACTAGAAGCCAATTTGAGATGTAAGATTTGAAATTCGTAATACAAATCACTAAATGGTCCCTAGTTATAAAGCCCTACACAATTTAGTTCGAGTTAACTTCTCTTACTGACATTTCTCAATGGAATTTTAAAATGCTGCATTATCTGTTGACAATACATATTTACAAATTATACATGCATTATTATTTAAATCCTATAGTTATAATATTTTTTTGCGGTACCGGGGATTGAACCCAGGGGCGTTCTACCTCCGCGCTACACCCCCGGCCCTATTTTTTATACTTTTTTTGAAACCGGGTCTCACAAAGTTGTGGAGGGCCTCACTAAGTAGAGAGAGAGAGAGAGAGAGAGAGAAACAGGGAGAGAGAGAGAGAGAGCTGAGGCTGGCCGCGAACTCGGATCCTCCGGTCTCCGCCTCCCAAAGTACTGGGATTACAAGCGTGCGCCACCACGCCCGGCTAAATCCTATAGTTATAATTTAAAAGAGTATAACTTGATATTTATGATGGAGCTTATTAATAATTTCAATAGAGAACACAGAATGATGAAATATATTTTTTACTTTACCAGATTACTCACATATTTGCTTTAACTTCACATGGCTAAATCTCAACTAGTTTTTGGAAGTTTATGCAGTTGGTAAAGTAGCATAACATCATTAGCAATCAGAGAGATGCAAATCAAAACTACCCTGAGATTTCACCTAACCCAAATTAGAATGGCAATCATTAAAAACAAAAACAATAATAAATGCTGGTGAGGATGTGGAGAAGTAGGAACTCTGATACATTGTTGGTGAGATTGTAAATTAGTGCAACCACTTTGGAAAACAGTGTGGAGGATCCTCAGAAGAATGAGAATGAACCTACCATAAGACTCAGCTATACCACTCCTTGGTATCTATCCAAAAGAATTGAAACCAGACTACTATAGTAATGCATGTATATCTATGTTTATAGCTGCACAATTCATAATTGCCAAACTATGGAGCCAGCCAAGATGTCCATCAACAGATGAATGGATTACAAAATTACACAATGGAATTCTACTCGGCCATAAAGAACAAAATTATGTCATTTGCAGGGAAATGGATGGAAATGGAGAATATTATGCTAAGTGAGATTAGTCAGTCACAAAAAGTGATAGGTTGGATGTTCTCCCTCATATGGGGAAGCCAGGGAGAAATTGGGACACAGGAAGGACTCCAGTCAAAGGAGGAGGAACCTTAGTGGAGTGAAGGAGGGGACCTAACTGAAGGAGATGGGAGCGGGGAGGAAGACTTGAAGAGGGAAACACCTCAATGCATGTGATGTACATATACAAAGTTATCAAAGCCAATCACTGTGTTGAGCATGGGAAGGTGGGGAGGAGGAGGGAGTGGGGTGGGAACTGGAGGAGGGCTCAATGAGTGCTGTGTGCATGTATGCTTCTATCACCCTAAACTTCATCAAGATGTATGATTATAATGCACCAATAAAAAAAAGAAAATGCTTATGTCACTACATGAAACTATCTTAATAATATTTCCTGTATGCACTACACTTATGTGGGCATCTCTATTTTTTGCATTCTTTGGAAAATATGAATCAATTTTTATTTGCTTTAGATTTTTTGTCCCTTCTAATTTCAAAATTCCCCCTATAGCTTAAGAATGTCCAAAGAAACATTGCCAAAAGATAAATAAGTTTGTGAAAGCAGTACAATTACTCTATAAATAGGTATCCATCCCTGAAATAAAACCCTAGTTATGTTTCTCTTTTGTACCTGATTTTGTGATGTGAGTGAAACATTTTACCATGTCTAAACTCTCATAGCTATAGATCAAATGGCAACTTCCCAGTACTAATAATTTATTATGTATTTATATAAAAGTTTATTTGTAGTAATATAGTAATCTTGCTTCAGATAATGAAATCACTATGTGTCTGTTATTAAAATGATGGGAGCATCACTTTATAATGTTGCTCTTGAAAAGTAAGTAATATCGTTAAGGACCAAAATTATGTACTGTATTTCAAAAATATATACTTGGTTCAGAACTTTTTACTTAAGATGTGGGCATTCATTCATCTGTCACAGTTAATGTGCATAGTTAATGTGCAAAATATAAGGTATCATATTAATTTCTTTTGAATTTCTATATTTTCTATTTAGACATATGAGATTCAGAATAAATTAATTCTATCGTGAATGGTAACTTCAATATATACAATACTTTTAAATTAACCAAGCACTTACATAAATGAAATTGTAATTTCTAAGTCTTATTTCTAAATGTCTTTCTTTCCTTTAAAAAATATTACAACTTCTCATCGTTTCTCTCTTTAGATCGGGGCACCGTGCAAAAGGTGGTGGTCCTTCCTACTAACAGCTCGGCCAGTGGCGAGCTCATTCTGGAGGAGCTGGAAGTCTTTAAGGTTTGAGTATCTCTTCTGTTAATCTCAAAACATGCATGACAAATGCATTTCTTTAATCTTACAGCCACTTGGGAGGGAAAAATAGTTGATAAGAGATCAAATAAATGAATGCTATAAATTTTTGAGGGTAGGAAAACATCAGATAAAATGAGAAATATAGAACAAATATTTTTGTGAAGAGTTTTCTTATGCTTCAAGTTATCTTAACATATAAAGATTACTTTTTTCCAGCTATCATCACAAGTTAAAGAATTTTGGTCATCATTATTTTTGAAAAATGGGTTCTTGTGGTCAAGGTCTAAAAGATTTTGCCATGAAAGAGCTTTTATCACAAGCCACTGAAACCCAAATGCTCTCACATTATTGATTGTTAGATAAGCTTTCTCATATTTTTGTAACCAGCCATTTCAAGAAAAACTGCTTTGTTTTCTTTTGTTTTATTGCTTTTAATTCAAATATCTCTCTAGTTAAATAAAACAATGTTGTGTCTTAGCACTTAAAAATTTATGTTCTATCAGAACTTAAGATTTCACTGTATTTTTCTTCTTGTCCTTGAATTTGGGATAGGAAGGAAGGAAGGAAGGAAGGAAGGAAGGAAGGAAAGAAGGAAGGCAGGCAGGCAGGCTAATAAAGCAAGCAATAAGATACACAGAGGGAAGTGAGGGAAGTAGTGCAGGTCCATAAGATCTTAACTGTTCAGGACAGAGTGCCCATTCTTTATGCACCTGTGAGCCAGGAGAAGGGATGTGGCATCCTGCCTTGCCCTTTTCTTCTTATGGTGTCCATTGATATACTTCAAGTGGTCCTTCTTATTTGCATATGGAAAGATGGGTAAAACAATAGCCAGAAGAGCTATTAGAATATCAAAGAAAAATTGGTATGAATAGACCACTATTTCCAGTTAAATCAATTAAAATACAACAGCTCAGAGTCAACAACAGATCAGAGTCAGCCTATGACTGAGTAAAAGTAGTACTTCAGATCTCTCAGGTGCAAAATATTGCTAGTTACAGTAAGTTGCTCTGCTTAGTTGAGTTGATTCAGAATGTATTGACTTATTAGTATACATCCCATCGTTGATAAAAAATACTGAATTTATAAGCATATAAGAGGTAAAATGACCCTGGGTTAAATCCCCAGTACCAAAACAAAACAAAAAAATTGTCCTCATGAAATAATGTTACCTGTATCTGTTTGAGCAGTAGTTCCATGTCTTGTTTTGTAAAGAAATTGATCACTTCACTAGATTAACCAAAATTGCATTATATTTAAAATTATTTTTTTCTCATTCAACTCAATAGGAACAACTTGGCTGGCCAAAATAATATAATATGCTTTATTCTTCAGTTTTCTGAAGATAGAAAAAATGCCAAATTGTAGCACTTCATTTTTAATACTGAAATATCTTTTTTTGATTATCAGGAAACTTTAATTAAGTGAGTTTGACACAAACTCAAACATACATGTTAAGGAAAAGTCTTAAAGTCTTAAAGAAATGTGAGTTCTTCTGATCCAGTGAGAGCTACTTATGGTCTGTTATATGAGTTATGCAGTTTTTATCATCGTGAAGAATAAACTCTCAGTGGAAAAATAGAGTCAGTCAAAATGCATGTGGGGGACATCACCCCAAGAGAGCGACTGAAAAATGTTTGAGTTTTCTTGCTGATGCGTGTGCCAGTGATTGATATGACTAAATCAAGAGATACAGTTACCAAATACAGTAACTGTCTTTAAAATGGTGTTTGTGTCACATTTCCCGAGGTGAGGTAAAAATGATTGGGTGTTTATGATATACTGCAATAGGCATGTAAGGAAATAATGCATTTAAATGGAATAAAGTCCTTAGCCAAGTGTCGTGCTGATGTACTGCAGAAAACTCAATGTCACTTTTAAAAACCAGGCACTTTGTTTTTACACAGTGTAGAACTATAATCTCTTATTTCTCTCTTCATATTTCTTGGAAATAAATCTAGTTTCCCTGAGCTTAACATGAATTGAAGGTGCAACTATTTATTAGTAGTTGTTCAGCTAATTACAAGTTGCAACACTTTGTGTGTGTGTGTGTGTGTGTGTGTGTGTGTGTTCATAAAGGATAATCAAAAATAGTTGCAAGGAGCCAGGCGTGGTGGCGCATGCTTGTAATCCCAGTACTTGGGAGGTTGAAACCAGGGGATCCAGGTTCGCGGCCAGCCTCACCCTTAGTGAGGCCCTCCGCAACCATAGTGAGACTCTGTTTCAAAAATAAAGAATAAAAAATAGGGCTGGGGGTGAAGTCCGGAGGTAGAATGCCCCTGGGTTCAATCCCCGGTACTGCCAAAAAAAAAAAAAATTTGTTGCAATTGAGACTTAAAAATATCACCATTTTTCTCTTTTTAAATGTTTGTAAATACATGCAATTTCAGAAAGCGCAATACTTTTGGGTACATTTGATTTTGAAAGTTTGTTTACACTTGAATTACTCAAATAAATCTTCACAAATCTTCATCAGGTTATCAGAAATCCATTTTTAAGTTTAAAAGGAATTACCAATGTTTAAGAAGTAAAGTTATGAATAGAGTGACTTTCAAAGGAATTATTATTTTAGAAAAGTCTTAAGTTCATTCATTTGCATTTATCAAAAGAAGATCCTTTCTAACAACATTTCTTTGTTTTCAACAATGAGAATTAATTAGTATGGTTCTGCCTAATACATCTTTCCAAAACAACACTTGGCAGGTGAACAATAGCATTATATGCAGAGTACTTGTGTTATAGAGAAATCAGATGGGGTACCCTTCCACACCCTCCCCTGTCTGTCTACCCAGATCTAATGCTGAATTCAATATTCCAAGATGTACTTTCTCCAATGATTTCAAAGTTCTCAAATTTTCATTTTCTTTTCTAATGCCTACAATGCTAGGTGTGTTATAATTATTACATTTTTCCAGTTAGATATTTATTATATAACAAATCTAACCTTAGTCTCCAAAGAGGAAGCAAACTTTATTAAGAAGTATATGCACACAATAAAAAATGAGGATTTTTTTAATTTTTATGAAAAAGGATAATTTTTATACAAAATGTTTTAAAGGATCATATGCACAACTAATATGATGTTTTCTAATTTTTCAGAATCATGTTCCCATAACAACAATGAAAATCTCATCCAAAAAGGTAAAAACTAAGCCATTTTTATGTTCTTTGCATATCAAAATGTATTGCTATCATGAAAAATATTTTTATAACTTCTGATAAATTATTCTACTATTAACAAAATAACTGATACTTTTTAAAATATACCACAAAATCACCTTTATTTCGACGTACAATATACTAGCTGTTAGTGAAAGGCTGAATAGGTTTATTTTTGTATAAAAGTTCATTAGAGCAGAACATATATACAGAAAGATATTCCAACATTTTGTATATCCTATATTCTCAAATATTATAGTGTATGAAGCCAACTAAAATAAAAATAATCTTTCTGAAGGAAAAACTTAGCATAATGTTTGGGCTACTCTAAGATCACAACATTGTCAGGGGCTTGGAATGAGTAATCAATCCTCTTTTGAGTCTCTGCTGCTGTCACAAGTTTGAAATGTGCAATGCATTTTTTAATGGTTATTTTTAAGGAAATGCTATTTCCTAGGGTTTTTATGTGTCTAAAAATACTGAATGTCTCAAATCAAAGCATTCAGGGTGTGAGGAAGAAATATTTGATTATGGTTTTTAGAAATTTCTAATTAATCTAATTTTGCACACACATGCAGACATACAATGTTCTACATGTACAAAACACATGCGTGTCTAGTCCCGGATGATTTTATCTTTAAAGTTCTTAGGGGCAAAGTAATATAGTCAGACAGGAGTAGGTCTCAGAGTGGGATTGAGATGCAGTGGAATCCCAACCTGCCTTAACTTTGTTTAACTTTTCTGACCTAAGTTTCTACATCTGCAAGGCAATGCCTTCCTCACAAGTTAATTTATATTAATCCCCTAACATAAAGTGGGTCCTCATCAAATGCTATCTGTAAGAGCCTGAAATTTATTTTACTTGGACTTGAGAATAAAGGTTTTATGTGTTTGCACAACTGATCACATAATTTTAGTGGCCTTCACCATATTTGGTCTGTTACAGATGATGTCGTATTCCATAGTCAGTCGTGTATCTTTTCACTTGACTACACTTTATGAGGAAAAATAAATACGGTACAATGGAGCTGAAGATCTCATCTGTAAAAATGTTTGTAGGGTGCATAACAAACATTTTCTCAAGTAACAAGAAGCCATTTATCATCTTGGCTAATGTCCTAGGGAGCTGATCCCAAGTCAGAATTGTCTTTGAAGTCAGCGGGAAACCCCTTTGTTTACAGTGGTCTAATGAAAAAAGAAAGCATAGGAGCAAAATTCAAAATGGACACAAAGCCATTTGTGTGGCATCGTCGTCTTGCATAAAATTATGGTTTTCAGTTTATTTGTAGTTCACAGATTACATTGGTTTCTTGCATTTTATATTGTAGATAATTGAAAATGTTTCATTAAAACTATGAGATTCAGGGTACAGATAATTATTTGATTTTTTGGAATTCATTTGCCCAACTGCATTCTGCATTTTTTATTCATGTGAGAGGACTAACAGTTGTGAAGGGCATCTTATTTTATTAAATACCCAGGATTTAGTACCTTTCCTAGTACTCAAACTACTTCATTATTCATTTTCTGCCTTTATTTTCAATTTATTCTTGCTCTCCAAATAAAAGAAAATGGTTAGATTAATAAAAAATAAACTATCTAGAATAAAACTTCCTGTGTCTTTTTCTCAAGTAAGCTAATGTACCCAAAAATATTTTAGTGAAGCTAACACATTTGCTATATTATCATTTAATTTACTCAGTAAATGGTTTTTTTTCCAAATGTCCCTGGACAAATGGTTATGATAGTCAATTTCAGCACAATTTCTGAAAAATCAATTGATCTGAACAAAATATTTACATTACACATAATAGAATGAGATATGATTCAAATGAAAGATTAGAAATGAAAATTTATAAGCTTGGCATGGTGGCTCACACCTGTAATCCCAGTACTTAGGAGGCTGAGATAGGAGGATCACAGGTTCATGGCCAGCCTCAGCAACTTAGTGAGGCCTCCACAACTTAGTGAGACCCTGTTTCAAAATAAAACAGTACAATAGGGCTGAGGGTGTAGCTCAGAGATAGAATACCCCTGGGTTCAATTCCCTGTACCACACACACACACACACACACACACACACACACACACACACAACCTTATAGATTGATAGTTGGTTATTTGGTATTTTTCTCTACTATTACAATTAACATTCATTGTATACTTATGAGCCACAAACTATTCTAAGCATTGTATGTGGTTGTAGTCCTTATGACATTCATCTCTTACATAAAAATCTATAGGATATGTGCCTTATGGTCCCAATTTGACCAGTAAGGAAGCTGAGATTCAGAAAAGTTACTTGGTGGGTTTGTGGTTCAGCTAAGATTGTTACCCAGGAAGTCAGCCTGCAGAGCTCCAGAGTCTGGTGGATCCATGATGCCCGCCCCCATAGATGGATTCTTAAAAGTATATGTATATATGGGCTACTGTGTGCATGCTCCCTCATGTCCACATTTATTCAAGTTCCAGTTTAGAGATCCTATGCTAACTTGAATTATGTAGCATCAATCCTTTGGAAAACAAAGAGTGTCAATTTTCTTCAGCTCCTGAGAATATTTTTACGCACTGCTGAAGGCATTGGACCAGTACCTTAAGATGCTTTCCACGCCCTTCAAATGAAGGAGGATAAAATATTCATTCATAACTTCTCTAGAGTGATGAGAACTGCTGGATCATACAGAAATTTAAGATATGTTTAAATATAAATGCCAATATTCTTCTAAATAATTTTAAAATAGTTTTAATGAGTAATATAGTACTTTCGAAGGCATATGACCAGACTTTTTAAAACTGCAGCTAATATTTGCTATCTGTTATTTTCCCTCCATACTTAAAACTGCCCTTTATTTTAAACCTGACTTTAAAAACTTTATAAAGTAATGTGTTGCCAGACTTGAAAAATGAGAACACTTCCTCATGCTTTGCTAAGAGACAGCATTCAAAGAGAAAAGAAAACATCATAATTTAAATCTGCAATATATTAGCTCAAATCTGAGAGAACAATGAATCCCAATGTCTAAAACACATTACCATTCTAAATGGTACTCTGAGATTTTTTTTAAAGCAGGAAAGTGGTAATGTTATAGTCATATTAACATAGGAAAATTCTATTTATTTTGGCTTTATACCCTTCTGTGCTTTGCCTCTCAGTTTTAGTCTGTTTCAAAATGAATCCAAGGGTTTGTGGGCATATATTATAATGTGTTCCTGCTGAAAGTCTTCTTTTAGCTTCCACATCTGAAATAAATCATCATCATTCCTCTTATAGCAACAGTTGTATGTGAGCTCCAATGAAGGGGTTTCCCAAGTGTCTCTGCATCGCTGCCACATCTACGGGACTGCCTGTGCTGACTGCTGCCTGGCAAGGGACCCTTACTGCGCCTGGGATGGCCACTCATGCTCTAGGTTCTACCCAACTGGGAAGCGGTGAGTATTAAACCTTCAGCTGAAGATCAACATTGGTGTCACCAAATAGTACAGAAGTGCCCCACATCATTAAAATCACTTCTACTACTATTTTCTTAAAAAATGACACTGAGAGCCGGGCACAGTGGCACATGCCTGTAATCCCAGTACTTGGGAGGCTGAGACAGGAGGATTGCAGGTTTGAGGCCAGCCTCAGCAACTTAGTGAGACCCTGTTTCAAAAATAAAAAAGTAAAATAGGGCTGGGGGTACATCTCAGAGGTAGAATGTCCCTGGGTTCCACCCCCAATATCTCCCCTCAAAATGGCACTGCATAGTATCTACATTTAGCACCACATATAGTCTTGATATGAAGAAAATACCATGCTTTATAACTTGAGATTCTCACTCCTTTCCCTCTTCAAAGCTCCTCTGCAAAACTTACCTCTCCAGAGCCCATCTGATATTGCAGGAAATGTTTAGCTTCATTTTCATGTTGCCTAATTTATATCTATTTTTGTCTTATATGCTTCAGCATATCATTAAATTCCACATTCCTAGAGTCTCCCTACATTACTTAACTATCATAGTCAAATGTTTGTTCTTCATATAACAGAAAGTAATTGGATTCATGAAAAAAATATTATCTAGAAAGAAACTACCTGTGTCTTTCCAACTACAAGAACATTGTTCCAGGAAAGTATCCCATTTGCTTTCAAAACCTTGATGACTGATGGCTGTGCTTTTGCTCTTTAAGTGGTGACTGCATGATTGCTGGTTAGGTTAAGAGAAAAAAGCAGGCTGAAGTGGGGTGCCTTTTATCCCAAGAACATAGGCAGGAAACACTGCATCAATTTGCACCAAGTTGGAAGGGACCTCCAGCAGAGAAGTCGATTATATAACAAAGAATATGCAGAATCCAGGGTCAGCCAGGGTCTTAGCTATTTTCAGTCATCCAGTGATATGGGTCATGATGGATGATAGGGCCAAAACCTGTAAAAATTAGGGTCAGCAGAGGGAGCAAATAGTACCAGTTATGAGCACCAGTGATCTTTTTTGTGAAGCATTGGGGTGTTTTCTAGCTCGAGTTCTCCATAGCAGATATATTCCTTTATGGACAGATTAGAATAACTCTGCTGCAGCACTTTCATGTATCTGAAGTATGCTGATCCTTTTCATTGGCCCAGCAGATACTTATCGCGGAACAGAAATTTTCCAGACATTGTTCCAGAAACTTGGCATATAACATGAGAACAACAACAAAAAAGACAAAAATCTTTGCCTTCAGCCATAAAATATTCTAAAGGAAGAAAACAACAAATAAAGAAAGAAAAACTTCTAATATATCAAATAAGGAGCTAGGCATGGTTGCACATGCCTGTAATCCCAGGACTTGGGAGGACAGCCTCAGCAATGTAGTGAGACTCTCAGCAACCTAACAAGACCCTGTTTCAAAATAAAAATATCATGTATCACATATAAATCAAATAAGGATAGGTCTATGTATTTATGTCTATATATGTGCATATATATGTAGACATATATATATCAAGCAAGGATGTGGTCTAGAAATTTTAAAAGCACAGAGAATGTAGGTAGAACAAAAAGCAAAAAGGGCTAGGGTTATAGCTCGGAGGTAGAACAACCCTGGGTTCAATCCCCAGTACCACAAAATTAAAAAAAAAAAAGGAATAAAAATATATATATTAAGGATGGGGTCTAGGAATTTAAAAAGCGCAGAGAAGGTAGGTAGAGCAAGTCCAGCGATTTGCAGTGTTAAGTGGGTGGCCAGAGAGGGCCTTGCTGCAGGCATAAGATTTGAACAAGGTCTGGAATTTGATGAGGAATGGCACCAAGGCATTACCAGGAAGAATAATATCCCAGGAGTGTGCTGGGATTGCCCAAGAAACAGCACCAAAGCAAACCAGGCTGCACTGAAATGAGAAAAAGGAGAGAAATGAAGTCATAATGCTAGAGGATGTAGGATTTTGTAAGTCATTGAAAGGTTTTTATTTAGAATGAAAGGGAAAATGACTGAGGGGTTTTGAGCACATGATATTATTTGACTTTGTGTTTTAAAAGATTGCTGGTTGGACTTGGCTTGCATTGGAGCCCTGGCACAGGAAGAGGTTGGGGGGAGGAGTGGGGGGTAGAAGCTGTCAGATAGGAGGTGACTCTAGAAGCACGGGTGAGATGGAATGGTGGCTTGCACAGGGATGATAGAGGTAGAGGTGGCAAAAAGAGCTCTGATTATTGATGCCCTCACAGAATCTGCCGAGATATTGGATGTAGGAGGTTAGAGAAATAAAGGAGTCAAAAATGATCCAAGTTCTAAAAACTGAGCTTTAGTACATATGCAAGTAGCATTTCCCCAAAAAGGGGAGACTGTGAAAGGAGCAGGCTTGTGGGAGAGGATGCTAAGTTACCGATGTGTGAGACACTCAAGGGGGATGTGGGAGATGTGGCTAAAAATGTGAATCTCAGTGCAGAGGAGTGGCCCCACCTAAATCTTTCTAATCATCTTTATTTTCAAGCATGCAATATGAAGAGAATTCCTGCTCTTCAAACCAGACTCTTTCATATCTGCGTTCAAAGACTCATGTTTCCCCATGTCATTTTAGGAGATAGTCAGGAAGTCTGTGGCTTCTTTGGATTTCTAAATTGAATTTCAGGACCTCATTATCATGCAATTGTTCATATTTTCACAGAGCTGGAAAGATCTGAACCCAGACACAAAGTGTGAGGGAAGCAAATTCCAAATGTAATCTCAAATTTAAAAAATTACTTTGTGGCCACTTTACTTTTGAAATTTTTCAACCATATCTGCTTTGTACTTTTGAATACAGTAGCAGTGATATTTTAAAATTGTTAGCATAACTAAGCACTTTAAGGCAATACCTTTCTCTTGGTAAGAAACTCTATTTTTTTTTTTTTTGCGGTACCGGGGATTGAACCCAGGGGCTTTCTACCTCCGAGCTACACCCCCGGCCCTATTTTTTATACTTTATTTTGAAACCGGGTCTCATGAAGTTGCGGAGGCCTCACTCAGTAGCTGAGGCTGGCCGCGAACCCGGATCCTCCGGTCTCCGCCTCCCAAGTACTGGGATTACAAGCGTGTGCCACCACGCCCGGCTGGTAAGAAATTCTATTAATTGGCATCTCTAACACCTGGAATACAGTCTTCAATCTTTTAATGCTGAAGAAAACTGAAGCATGATGCTTTCCAAGGAAGAGAGTGATATGTGGACTATAAATTGAATCTAACTATAGTCCTAAGGGTATATTGGTCTCATACAATGTGAAGGAATTGGAGATCAGTACTACCTTCCTGCAAAATCCTTGGCTTTGGCTGGCAAGCATTTTTACTTAGCAAAGAAAGAGTATTTCTCAAGTAAAATTCCATACTACACATAAACTATTATTGCATATATGAGATATTTTTATAATTTAGAAATTTCTGTGAAATATATTTGTATATTCTGCCACCTATTGCAATACCAGTTACCCTTTCTAAGATATACACTGAAGGGCTGATTTCATATTGTCTTCTTACTGCCACAAATTATGAACTTAGTCATGTCTTTTTAAAATACAAAGAACCAAAGCTGTCTCCCAGTTCTTTACTGTTACAATATCTGTGGTGTCTGGTGTTAAACCACATATTATGGGCTAAGAAACAAAGTAATAACCATTTAAAGGACTATCTTTATTATCTCTAGCCGTGTCTTAATTCTATCATGAAGAGCCAGAAAATGCAATCAATATATACATATTGACATTTTTCCTCACCTCTCTCAAGGATCTCAAATATTTGTACATTTGTATCAAATATCACAGTTTAGTCTCTAATGTTATTTATTCTGGATTCAGACATGTAGTTAGAAACTTTAAGACAAGATGTTCAATTCAACCTTCAAGTAAGCATCTTTTCTATACAAGAAGAAAAGAATTTCATTGTTTATCCAAAGGAATTGACTATAATAGAAAAAAATGTTGGCAATTTATATACATATATATACATACATAGATATATATGTATGAATATGATATACCTATACTTACCAATACTCATCTTTAGCTATATACTAAAAGTTCCACTACCAGTATCTATACTATTTGAATTCTCCAAATTATTTCTAAACTTAGTTATGCATATACTTATAGAAAATGCAAAACATGTTTTGCTGAATGTATTGACTATTTTCCAAATTCACATATACAGTATTTTTCTTTAGTGATTAAGATAATGATGAAAATGATCAGAGTATTTTTCACATTCACTTTATTTAATAATGTTACCTTACCTGGTTTTGTTCTGATCACACTTTCTATCTAGAACACAGAGATTACTTGGAGGAATTCATAGGAAAGAAAGGCCAAAATACGTCCTTTTTGTATAAACAGAGAAGTGCAGTCATACTTGGAAATCAGTGAAATCCATACACTGACATAACAAAGTTGTTAAATATATTGGCTCAGTTGTTTCTCTCTTTAAAATAAAAGAACTTGGTTCATAGTAATAAGCATTTTCTCTCCATTCTCAAGTATCTTAAACACTTGGTCATTAGTATCAAATATAGCAATTTAGTCTCTCATGTTATTTATTCTGGATTCAGACATCGTAGTTAGAAACTTCAAGAAAAAATAACTAGTTCATTCTTCACATAAATATCTATACAAGAAGAGAATTATTTCATTGTTTATACAAAGGAATTGACTATAATGGATGAGACATTGGCAACTTGAGCCAAATCCCAGTTCCTATATGCAATATAATATTCCTCTGCCTACCAGCATGCCCTTGTGAAGCTGTATGAATGCCTTCAAGGGAACTGGCACATACAAAAGGCTCTTGCTGATCTCATCATTTAAGCAGAGCCATAGTAATGGTTTTCTATGTTTGAATGTCTGGAAGCTGAGACTATAAATTCAGATTGCCCAGCCTGAGAGTTTATATGCTCTCAAAGAGTAAGCCATTACATAGTGCTGATCACAGGACAATAAATTTAACCATTGTGAAAGATATTGTTTGTTGAGAAGGCTGAAAGTGACCAGGTCGGCCACAAGAACCCTCACATGGTGCTTATATATACTTTCAGGTTGGCTGGTAGTAAATACACTGCAGCTTCAAAATACAGCAAATACAATACAATAAAACATGGGAGCTATTCTAGAATATCTTAATCATTTTTCTTGATATAAGAGTGACTAACACTACCACTATTTTATGTGTCTGATTTGTAATTATGTGTATGGTTGTAAATATGTCATTACAAAAGGATCTTGTGACTTTTTCTGAAAAGGAATATTTAAGTGGTACAAAATTATATACCTATATTTCCATAAGGAGATGTATACAATTCATATACACAAAGTATTAGCTATTCTGTAACCTTAAGTTAGAATTTAAATTATTAATGACTTTGAGATTAATTTTGCTTTGTAAGTTTAATAAACATAATGCAATTTTAATATTTCTGTTCATCTTGCTGAATATTTTAATTTAAAATAATTAAATATTAAAAATATTAAGAAAGATTAACATTTAACCCAAGTAAGTGATTTGCTCATTCATATATTCTTTCTAGCAGTAACAAGAAGCATTCAGTGCAGCCCTGCACTTCCAATATTTAAAGAGGCCCTTTTCTTTTCCTTTATAGCAATGTTTGTATCCATGATGCCTTGCTTAGGGTGGATGTTGCTCTATTTTGATTTGTTACTTATACAGTTGAAACTAAGAGACTTAATGAATCTAATAATCAGAAAATTTAATAATTATAATGCAAATAACTTAAAAGTTTTACTTAAATATTGACCAATTTATGAAGAATGTAACTAAATTTTTGAAATGTTTACACCAGTAATATGTAATTACTAAATGCAAAGAGTAAACCCTGAATGGATCCTGGATAAACTTCAGAAAATCCATGAAGGATATTTTGGGAACTACTAGAAAATAGTTAATAGAGAATGTGCATTAGATGATATCAAATACATTTTAATACCTTCAGTATGGTGATAGCATTACACAAGAAGATTACTTATTCTTTTTTTATCTATTGGTGCATTGTAATCATATATCTTGATGAGGTTCAGGGTGGTAGAGGCACACATGCACACAGCACTCATTGAACCCTCCCCCAATTCCCACCCGATTGCCTCCCCCTTCCTTTCTCATGCTCAGCATAGTGGTTGACTTTGATACATTTGTGTATGTACATCATGTGCATTGAGGAGTTTCCCTCTTTCCCCCTCCCATCTCCCTCACTTAGGTCCCTTCTTTACTCATTTAAGGTTTCTCCTCCTTTGTCTGGAGTCCCTCCTAGGTTCCATTTTCTCCCTCGCTTCCACATATTAGGGAGAACATCTGACTTTTCACTTTTTGTGACTGACCAATCTCACTTAGCATAATGTTCTCCAGTCCCATCCATTTCCCTGCAGATGACATAATTTTGTTCTTCTTTATGGCAGATTACTTATTCTTAGAAGACATATGCTCAAGTACATACAAGTGAGGCATATCTGCAATTTATTTTCTAAAGGGTTTCACATATGTGCATGCACACTATGTACTTGCATATGAGAAAAAATAAAATAAATGTGGCAAAATCTAATAATTTGTATATCTAGGTATACCAGTATTCCTTATACTCATATTTTCACTTTTCTGTAGAATTGAAAATTTTAAAAACAGTTGAAATAATGCTGTGTACGTATATTAAACTACCAGTGCCAATCTCAAAGTCACATAGAGGGAAGGGGAGGGAAGAGGGTGGAACCCAGAGGGCAATGCTCCAAGTGTTGTGTGCATGTATATTCTTTTTTTTTAATTTTTTTAAATTGTTTTTTTGGGGGGAGGTACCGGGGATTGAACCCAGGAGTGTTCTACCTCCGCGCTACACCCCCAGCCCTATTTTTTTATACTTTATTTTGAAACTGGGTCTCACGAAGTTGCAGAGGGCCTCACTAGGGAGAGAGAGAGAGAGAGAGAGAGAGAGAGAGCGCAAGCTGAGGCTGGCCGCGAACCCAGATCCTCCAGTCTCCACCTCCCAAAGTACTGGGATTACAAGCATGCGCCACCACGCCCGGCCTGCATGTATATTCTTATCACTCTGTACCTCAGTATGATGTACAATTACAATGCACCAATAAAAGTTTAAAATTGATATAATAAACCTTTGTTTTAAAGTTTAAAAAGTTGGCTGTGAAAGAATACTTCTTCTAGTAAATGAAAAATGTTATCCAATTTTATATTAAATTTCCATGTTTTTTCTCCACATCACCTATTTGAGTGAAATTTTACTATGCCGGGAAGGTGTTAGAAAATATTAGCTTTTGTCAGAAAAGTATTTTTTTAACTCTGTAAGAAGGAAAATGCCAGTGAGTTTATACTCTAGAGGTTATCATTTTAGAAATTTTTGGGTTAATGTCTCTAAACTAAAAATTTATACAATTAATTGTAGAATCCAGCACTAACCTGGAAAATGAGTATAATAGAAGGTACATATCCATTCCATCACAAATGGTAGATGGGGAAAGAATGAATTTATTCAGATTGAAAAGCAAGAATGAGTATCCCCCTCTCTTTGATGCATTGAATGAATGTGTCAGATACCTGCATCTGATAATTGGACTTTTTTTTCATGAAAGCTTAGACAATCAGAAGTTTATAAAGTTATAAATGCAATGCTTTAAACATAGTATAATTGACGATGATCATTTTAAGTCCCTTTTTATGTATTTCTGCACTTACAGGAGGAGCCGAAGGCAAGACGTGAGACATGGAAATCCACTGACTCAATGCAGAGGATTTAATCTGAAAGGTATTAAAAGTGAGCCATGGTCAGTCTTGGTAAATAAAGCAATGCTATGTACCAAGAGCTGTGTGCACATATGTTTTTTAATCACATTTAGCCTTTCTATGATGTATAATTGCAATGTGCTAATAAAATAAAATTTAAAAATAAAAAAATAAAGCAGTGCTTCACGTCACCTTTCAGTCAGGCAAACAGTGCATTAGACTCGAGCCTTTCATTTTAAAGAAAGTCTCACCATGAAAATTTGGTATTAATTTATGATAATTAAAAATAACTTGTTTGTATGAATACTAAAAATTGTGGAAAACAAATGTCTGAGAACACATGTACTGATAGTATGTTATTTGGTAATTTCTTCACGCAAATGTAATTATAGATTTTCTTAGCTACTATTTTCTTCTTGAAGAAAAAAATTTACTTTACAAATTTTACCATTAAACATATAGCATAGCACTTTTGTATTGCAGCAATTATACATAACATAAACTTCACTGTTTTAACTATCTTAAAGTATACAGTTCTGTAGCATTACCTACATTCGTGTTATTGTGCTACCACCCACCAGCCATCTCTAGGTATCTTTCATCTTCCCAGACTCTATATCTTTCATCTTCCCAGAAACTCTATATCTGTTTGATGCTGACTAGCCAGTCCCCCTTTCCCCTAGCTCCTGTAACCACTATCCTATTTTCTTATGAATTTGACTATCCTTGGTACCTTATATAAGTGAAGCCATACAAAATTTGCCCTTCTGTGCCTGGCTTTTTTCATTTTTCATGTCTTTGAGGTTAATTGATATTAATGTTGATGCACATCAACATTTTCTTGCTGTTCAAGACTGAAGTGATATCCAAGTAGGTATATGCAACGTCTTGTTTATTCTCTCACCCACTGCTGGACTCTTGGATTGCCCCTGCCCTTAGGCTCTAGTGAACAGTCTTGCTATGAACAGGGGCACATTACAGGGCCTCGGTATTGTTGACAGTCCTTCCTTGTATTTCACAATTAATGTAATCCTTCCTCCCTGCCCTGACTCTGAGAGGCCATGCTACCAAACTTCCCTCACTAATCCCCTCCTCCCACCTCAACCCTCTTAACCAGGAGCATTTCGGAGCAGTCCTTCCTCCTGGCTCACAACGTGCTACAGATGTATTGTCTGTAAAAATTACTGCTGAGCCCCCTTTTGCTAATCCATTTGAGTCTTGGCTTTTCTTCCATGAAGTATGGCATTCTCGTTACCAATCACCCTGACTATAAAGAGCAAATTAAGAAATAGTTTGCTCAATTGTTCCATATATCTCATCCAGGGGATAAGTCCAGGTTACCATTACCCTGTTTATTGCATATTTTATGAAAAGCATGTCATTTCCCTAATAATAGTAGTTGTCATAGTGGGAAGAATAGTGACAGTGAAGGTAACGGCAAATATCGATGATGACTTTGTGTCCGAACCTGAGTTGTGCTTTTTTATGATTATCTCATTTAATGCTCAAAAGCTATACTAAATTAAAGTCTATTATTGTCCCTGTACTATGAATGAAGATTCTGTCCATGTTTAAACTACCATGTGATTGTACTAAATGTTTTACCTAACTTAACGCTTTTATTAAAAAGTGTCAAAGTACTATAACCTATGTTTTAGAAATGAGTAGAATGAATGAACAGAGAGATCAAGTAACTTGTCTAAGGACACACAGCCACTAGTGATAAAGTAGGACTTTATCCCAGGGTCCCCTGATTCTTTTTTTTTTGTGTGGTACCAGGGATTGAACCCAGTGGCATTCTACCTCCAGGCTACACCCCCAGCCCTACTTTTTATTCTTTATTTTGAGACAGGGTCTCACGAAGTTGCGGAGGCCTCACTAAGTAGATGAGCTGGCTGCGAACCCGGATCCTCCGGTCTCAGCCTCCCAAGTACTGGGATTACAAGCGTGCACCAACACGCCCCCCCAATTCTTAAGACTGTGTTTTCATCCCTCTGGGCTCACACCACAGTTTCTGTCCTTTCCCACAGCTGCTGGATTTTCTCCATTCCATACTAAGATGGAGTTTAGGGGTGGAATACACCTACCTTCCACGTTGCCTGGTGCTTACTAACTCACTGCACTAAATTTCCTCTTAACTCTAAGCCTCTGTTTGCTCAGCTGAGAAAATCTAACTCTAATCTAACCTAATTCTCAAATCTAAGATGTTGTAATAATTAAGTGCCCAATGTGATTTTAAGTATAATCCTTGGTATAATAGTAATAATTGAGTAAATATTGATTCCTTGATTAACATAGTCTTAATTAACTTTTCTCCCCTGTTCTTTATATTAAACAGAACTGGTAAACACTGTATAACAGTTTTTCATTAAACAATTATCATAGCCTGCTGGCTGCTGTATTTGATCACACTTTTTATAGAGAGCTAACCATCCAGATACAAGAGTATGCGCTAAATTCCCTTGTGTTTTTCTTTTTTCTCTCTCTTCCTTTCCTTTTATTCTTGTTTTTCAGAATATAGAAATGCAGCTGAAATTGTTCAGTATGGAGTAAAAAATAATACCACTTTCCTTGAGTGCACCCCCAAGTCTCCACAGGCGTCCATCAAGTGGTTGCTACAGAAAGACAAAGACAGGAGGAAAGAGGTGAGTGGCGCTGGCCAACAGCCATCAATCAGGGCTTCGGAGGGACATTGCATCCGCATCCCGCATGAGCTGCACGCCACAGGAAAAGGAAAGACAGATGAACATCTTTTATGTCATCGAGATGACAAGTGCCACCTTCCTTAAAATCCTTTGTCCCTAGAATTGATGGATTAATTAGAAGTCCTCTCTCCCTAGCTGCCCAGCTCTGTAATTCAATGGATTGAAATGGGAGCTGGGGCACTAAGACGGTGGCATTGATGTGAGGAACCATTTGTAAAAGAAACAAGATGTGTGCAAATCCAGAAGCCAAGTCCTCACACAACAGCACCTTTGTGTGGTTCACAAGATAGAAGCGGGCTTTAAAAAACATTTGATTTTCCTCAGCAAGAAATTATGCTGTACTATAACCTATGGCAAAGACCACTTTTCTGCTGAGCGGTGATCTGTTTCTGTTGCTTTATTATTCATAACGCTCATGTTTCTCTCAGGCAGTGTATGGAATCATTGTTTATAGGACCATTGCTTTTAATTAGTGATATGGAAAAAAAACCTATATTTTCAAGTAAAAGGACACTATCACCTTTCACTGATTGGAAAGTACTGTTTTAAGAGAGAGACATTGTAAAATGGCATAGAGTGATATAAATCGTGAATTCCATAATATTGATGTCACGTTGTCCTGACAAATGAAAGGAACTAAAAATATATGTGTGTCCATAAAGCCTTAGGGTAGTCTAAAATACACTATTATTAGTGCATCATAAGGTCTGATGGAGCCATAGGGAAAATGGGGCCTTTGGCACGTGTTTGTGTATTCTTCTGTTGAAGTGCCCTTAAAAATTTTAGTTAATGTCAGAACTTCGCTTCCTTACTTCTTTCTATTCTCTCTTTTCTAATTCCGTTCTGTCCCTCTTTCAATACTATGTTTGCCTTTTCTCGCTTTTGGGTGGGTTACATTTTATCAAAAGCTATCAATCTTTGAGTTGAATTTCCTTTATAATAAAAATGTCTGTTTCCACAGAACTTTATCATTTAGAAAAATATTTCACATGTATTACCTTATTTGATTTGGGTCAGATTTCTTTTTTCCTCAGGGAAAGAGCATTCCAGAGTATATTTGGCAAATAACTTCTTATCACATAGGTTTTTAATTCTGCATTGACAATACTGTAGCTGGAAGTGTGAAGAAAGTGGATTCCAAGCATTTAGCTGATACCCAGCCATTGATCATTGTTCCAGTCTGAGCTTGTACAGTAATTAAATATTAGCCCATTGCTTTTTACTACCTTTCCTTCAAAAGTAAATCTACCCAGATTTATAAGGCAATGTCCTTTCAGTTTATTCTTGACATCCTACAGTATGAGATCATTGCAAAAGGCCCTTGGAAATGTTAAAAACTCTGCTTCTGATTATACATTTTTTATTTAGAATATTCATTGATTAAAAAAAGAAAAAATGCTTTAATAGTGGCTTTGTGTTTTTGCAAGTAAGTATTTTTGTAACACTGAAAGACAAGAACTTCAGGATGAAATAGATATTTTAAATTACCTATGAATTTCATTTATATAATGCTGCCTGTGATTCACATTCCAAAAGCAACCAAAATTCTGTGCTCATATGTAATGAAAAAGCTTCTATCCAAAGGGAGCATACTTTAATTTTTCCAGTATGGATACTACCTTTGCCCTCTCTTTAACACATTCAGTACCTCATGATGAGATCTCTCATGCCAAAAGAAGGCAGTGTCCACTGAGAAGGATGCTAATTTCTATATAATACTTTGCCAAATTTGTGAAAATCAACAATATTTTGTGTATGTTGGTCATCTTTTACTTTTTTTTAGAAAATATGGTCTTCAGCTGTGGCTCTTTAACATGTTTCTCTCTTAGGTCAAGCTCAGTGAGCGAATCATCGCCACATCCCAAGGACTCTTGATCCGCTCTGTGCAAGGCTCTGACCAAGGACTGTATCACTGCATCGCCACAGAAAACAGCTTCAAGCAGACCATAGCCAAGATCAACTTCAAAGTGTTAGATTCAGAAATGGTGGCTGTCGTGACAGACAAATGGTCCCCGTGGACCTGGGCCAGCTCTGTGAGGGCTCTACCCTTCCACCCAAAGGACATCATGGGGGCGTTCAGCCACTCAGAGATGCAGATGATTAATCAGTACTGCAAAGACACTCGACAGCAACATCAGCTGGGGGAAGAGTCACAGAAGTTGAGAGGGGACTACGGCAAACTAAAGGCTCTCATCAATAGCCGGAAAAGTAGAAACAGAAGGAACCAGTTGCCAGAGTCATAATAATGTTTTTTCCAAGGGGCTCATGCCTCCAGTAACAAATGCTCTGTCTTCGATGATCAAATTTTGAACAAAGAATTTGTGCTTACCCATGAAAAATTCCTGACAAATGGTGATTACTCACTCCTAAAGTGAGTTTCATATGAACTGAAATGAGCATGCATTTTCTTGTATGATATTGACTAGCACTAGACATGTCATGGTCCTCATGGTGCATATAAATATTTAACTTAACCCAGATTTTATTTATATCTTTATCATCTTTTCTTCAAAATCAATGTGGTGGCTACAAAGTAGAGCTGTTACATCCCTCAGTGGAATGAGGGCCATAACCCTGTGATATTTCTTCCCTGCTTTAGGGGTTTAGATGTCTGTCAATGATTTTATATATGAAAACAAATTCTGATTCACAACTTTCACATAGTAAAAGTCATATAAATGCATGTGACAGAATGAAAGAGATGTAGAATAGATAAAGGACAGGGAAGAGGGCATCTGAACATTGTTTAAAAACATAAGTGATTCATAAAGAGAAAATGATGAGCTTATAATGCTTCCAGTAGAATATACTATTTTTTTTAAGATTCTAAAAATTGTCACTTGCTGGGATCTGTCATTGATCTTGGTTCTGTTGTTTCAAGAAGATAAAATGAGTCTATACCATAAAGGTCTTTGATGGGAGTTATAGCAGTGCAACATTTAGGTTTATATTATTATGTTATCATCTTCCAAACCAAAGCACTTTCTTGTTTTGGAAGTTATTTAAGTTATTATAGACTTAAATTTAATCTTACATTATTTAAGTGATTATTAGTTTATTTCTAATGTTCTAGTCTATGTGCAAATTAAATGATTATTAAATAAGAAGCAAACGTTTATGAAGATCAAACTTCAACATAATGGGTAAAACCATTAAATAGAAAAAATCAAAATAGAAAAGTGGAAAACTTATCATTATCAAGAGGCATTTATAATAAATGTCTCTATTTTTTAAATTCAATAATCAAGTTCTGTGATTAACTTCCACATTTTTTAAAAACCAGTCTTTATATTATACTGATTTTTCAGCCACATTTCACTGTTTTATAACCTTATGTGTGTGATGGAGAGGTGCTCATTAAGTCAAGAAAGGAAAATGCAATATAATATTAACAAAAATAGATATTCTTTAAGAAGTTCTAAACTGTGTGTTTTTGTTCATATTATTTTGCTTTTCTTTTCAAACATTCTTTTAAACGAATGATGATACATATGTTCAGTGGTCTATAAATGTAAATGTGGTAAGTTTTGTGCTAAATAAAATAATGATTTTCTAGTGTATGGTTGGATATTTTTATTAGAATAATTTAATATGAAAATTATGTTCTCCAAATTAAAAATTAGGTGGGAGAATTGTGAGAAATGACCTCATGTTCTCCTGTTTCTTCGAAAGGTAGTTTTTCCTTCTTTGTTTCATTTATATTTAAGACATTTTTATGTTTCCAGTTGAAAACAGAAATTACACCGCATGCCTAATCAAAATTTACTACAAAAATTTTGTTAATAGTTAACAATTCATGAAGACGGTAATTACGGCAAATGTATTGCCTTTTAAAATATTGCAGTATCAAACTTGAAGAACTAAGATCAGAGCTGGGGGTGTAGCTAAGTTGTAAAGTACATGCTTAGCATCAGCAAGGCGCTGGGTTCAATTCACAACAACAAAATTAAAAAAGAGAGAGAGGAGAGAGAGAGCAACACAGAGAGAGAGAGAAAGAGAGACAGAGACAGAGAGACAGAGAAAGGAAGAAAGAACTATTGTCAAAATGAATGGGATCATTGATCAGAATCTAAGAATATGATTTGTTATTAAAGAGGTGGTAAATTTCAATAGTCCAAGAGAAGGCCTCAATGTGGCAAAAATAACAGTAAAAATACATAATATAAATGACTCCCAATTTTATTTTTAAGAAGCTATTCATCCAAATGTGTATGATTCTAAAATAGTATCTAAAGCAGTTTATTATACAAATGATTTGCCTGCTGAAAAGGTTTAAACTTATTTTCTTCTCTACAAACACAAATAACAACACATCAGTCAATATAAAGCCAAAACCATCCTCTGTGTTTGTGATCAATCTCTTCTATGTACAGAATTAAAACAAAATTGTTTTAAAGTTACAGTTCCCTGCTTCATATGGGCCCAAACTTATAGACAATGATGGTGTTTACTTTATAATGTTATTTGTACTATTTAATACCTTGCATTTGACCATTATTAAATTGTATATACTTTTATTACTTTTAAAACTATAGAAATTCTTCCCGAACATAATTCTGCCAAATGTAAACAAATTTTCTTTCTCAAAAATAGTGTTAGTGTATACTGAATGTTGGTGGTTGATTGGTTTTATATGATGTAGTTTGGCAATTTAACAAGTTAAAATGTTTTTCATTTGTATTGTACATACAATTTCCTAGAAATGCACTTTTTTTTCAAAGTGTAGGTTTGTGAATAGATTTCAGCATGATGAAACTGTCATTACGGTGAATGTTCATTTTGTGTAAGAAGACAAATTAAATGTAGTTATCACACTAAAATTTAATTGGAAATCAAAGAAATCACTTTCCTGGCAAAATAAAATATGTTAAATTTCTCCCCAAAGATGTCTGTAACTTTTCTTTTCAATGTAGTGTTATTTGTTAATGTGATAGAATTTACTGAATTCTTATTATTTTTAAAAGATGTATTTACTTATTCATATTTGTGAAACTAATACATGTAGATATTCCAAAATGCAGATATTCCAGGATACACACATAAAAGGCTTCTTGTACCACTAAGCCATCATTCAAGTCTCTACCTTAGAGAAATCCAATGTCATCAGTTTTCTGTATATATTTCTAAGGCATTTTATACCTATATAAACATATACCTATTTTCTCCCTCATGTCACAAGTTCCTTTCTTAGATGATACCTTGCTAGAACAGGAAGGAAGCTCTCAGTTCTGTTCCGTCTAGTGCAGTGCCGATGGTTCAGGTGGGGAACCTGTAGTTCATGGATCAGGTGACACCATCAAATAAAACCAGCCATTGTGAAAGTGAGAGGAAGAAGCCCTGGGTTAACTCAAAATTCCTTTAGCATGTTTGGATAACAGAACTTTATAACTTCCTTCTGTCTACCTTGGTTGTTCTATCTGTATTAAGATGGGTGGAGAAAAAGAAAGAACAAAAATTAGTAGTTGTCTCAATCTTCCAACCTGATGAGTTTGCACTACTCCCTAATTGCCTCAATATTTCTCCATACATGCCTTGCTTGTATTTCAACTTAACCATAGTTTTAAAATAATTAATGTGCTGGGCATGGTAGGACATACCTGTAATCCCAGTACTTGGGAAGCTGAGACAGGAGGATTGCAGGGTTGAGACCAGCCTTAGCAATGTAGTGAGACTCTCAGCAACATTGTGAGACCCTGTTCCAAAACAAAAAATAAAAAGTGCTAGTGGTATAACTAGGAGGTAGAATGCCCCTGGGTTTAATCCCCAGTACTACTACTACTACTACTACTACTACTAATAATAATAATAATAATAATAATAGAATACAGTTCTTACAGTTTTAATGTATTTCTGATATTTTATGCCTCTTAATGAAGTGAAAAATTTTAAGGGTAACTCATGCTAGCTAAGGTCAAGAGAGATGTTCAGTTTTGTTTTGGAGTCTAGTTAAGCTTATTAAAAGCTTAAGTCTAGACAAGGAAATAAGGAGACTAAGTAAGCCAAAATGTTTATTTAACCAGACATTAAGAGTGTTATTAAATCCTATGCATGATGACAAAGCTGTAGAAGATCATTGTGGAAATTTTTTTCTTCAGAGTTATCCTTTTAACTGACCAATTTTTGCACAAGAATACAAACTCCTCTGCAAAATCAAAATACATCACAACAAACTCTGAACATGACAACTGATGAATTTCATTGCCAATAAATTGCTTTCTAAAGGGACTTTTGGTAGGTATTGTAATTTGTATGGTTTTGTACCGATGTTACTTTCATAGTGCACAGGTATCAAGAGTTATAAGAACTAGATCCAAGATAATAAAAAGAGAAAAAAAACCAGAAAGCAATCCTCATTTTAGTGTCTCTAATGTGTCTATTCACCTCATAAAACCCTCCCGTTCACATAGTTTGAATTGTGCATTTCTCAGGGCTATTATGTTGCGATGCTTGAGTGTTACTTACAGAAAGTGCTATTAAAGGATGACATGATAACAAACACATTAAAACTGTTTATTCTATGTAAGGTTACATCGCAATCCCCAAGAACAAAAGCAGGGGGGGAATTTCTATTCCTTAAGTGGTTTTTCTCTTCCTCTGAGGTATTCATACAAAAAAAATGTCATCCAAAGATTTTATGAGATCAAAAACATAATCATTTCTGCAAGACAAAATGGATAAATGATGAGATTATTATGAAAATAAAAGCCATTCCGATTGTTTCTTTGGATGTTTTTCAATATACATATGATCATTGGCTCATGAGATAAAAGGAATTTCCTATTTTCTTAGGTCTATTCATAATGTCATTCCTACAATTTTACATAGGAAAAAAGAAGTTGTATGCTTTAATTTTTCTTTGTATTGATTTTGGAAGCAAGTTATAATTATCTTTACTTCTCTACATAATGGATAGACAAAGAGGTTAGACATTGAAATTGCCCTCTATTGAGTTGATGTGAACTGGCAGTGGTTCTATATTGACAGTCAGGCTCACACCGGAAAAATGGGTCACACGGAACCAAAAATGAAAGTGACATTAACCAAGCCAGACCAGCCTGGGACATCGAATGCAGTCCTGGGGATGCTTTTATGTGTGTGCTTGTCCATGGACAATGTACCCATAAATTTAAAAACCAGCTATATTCAATTTATTTATTATTCCAAAACAAATTTCAATTTCTACTTCAAGTTTCTTTGCTAGTTTTCTTATTTATACATAATATAACCTGAAAATGTTATAAACCCTCTCCACGAATTGTTGCTTTATCTAATTTGTGTGTGTGTGTGTGTGTGTATGTGTGTGTGTGTGTGTGTGTGTCTGTGTGTCTGTGTGTGTGTGTGCACGCACATTACCAGGGATTGAACCCAGAGGCTTTCTACCTCCAAGGTACATACCCAGCCATTTTTTTAAGTTTTTTGTTTTAAAAGAGGGCCTTTCTAGGTTGCTGAGGGTCTAGCTAAGTTGCTGAAGCTGGCCTCAAATCTGAGATTCTCTTGTCTCAGCCTTTCAAGTAATGGGATTTCAGGCATGTGCCACCACACCCGGCTCTTTACCTAAAATTCAAATTATAATACTCCTTATGTAGTAGTTGTGAGAGTTAAAATGTGTGGAGTTCTTATTATAAGGCTCTATTATTTTTCAGTCAGGAGGGGGAACCATTTCTTTTATTTGACCTTTTGTCCCCCTTTTAATTCAGATTGCATCTAAACAGCTCGATAGATATTTAATGCCATTTATCTATATTGGCATCTGCAGTGACATCATGTTTCTACTTAACTTTGCCATCAGTTCACAAGTGTCCTCATTATCCCTGGTTCCTATTGCAAAGTGTGTTCAGTGCAGGTATGGTTTCTACTACAAACAAACCCACTTTAGGGAAACAGGACTTTTTCTGCTATTTCTGCACCATCCTGGGAGACAACTCAAGCCCCTCTCGCACCTAAAACCACTCGGGTGTATCTGTTTGTGTGTGCCTTTGTTATTCTGAAATCCTGTACCTTCCCAGAACACAAACCCACAAGTAAGCTAGAAACTTGGGACCCGCAAATCCCCATGTGCCCATCACCCCCGTGGAGACAATTCACTTTTTATTTCAGTGTTCTCTGGAGCAGGAGTTGTCCATTGAATGTGTGATGATGCTTAGTTAGAGCTTGTTAGCCAGAGTAACTTGTTAGCTAGAGTGACTCCATACTTGTTACTCAGAATGACCTCAAACCTGGCCCTAAAACAGGGAAGTTGGCCTTGAAGAAAATTAAACCAGGACGTTGGCAGAATAGTTAACAGATTGTCATAACAACATATTGTAACTTATTGTGTTATTGTTATCTTGCTATGCACCTATTCTTGCTTCTGGACTTTTGATACGCTTGGCTTGCTTGGCTACCTGAATACTATGGAAACCATAGGGGCTTCCCACCCCCTGCTATGGAAACCTGTCATGGGAACCTCAGTTTCACCCTGAGCTCATATTGTATCTTACCCTATATATAAAAATGCTGGAGGGCAGTCAAGTACTGCACTTGGCTCTCATGCCTGTGTGGTCTTACTGGCCAGTAATAAAGACTTTCATTTAACACCTTTGGTGGTCTCATTGGTCTTGATTGGATGCTACCTCACAACAAATGTCACTATGAGCTTTAGTACTAGATTTCAATTTTTATCACCTAGGTACCGACAAGAGAATAGGTACTTGGGAGAGTAACTTTGAAAAGTTATATATACCCTAGCTAATTTTTAAGTTAATATACATATTTTTATCCTAAGTTTAAGTAGTTCAAAGGATATTATACCCAGTATTTAAGTTTTGACATTTGTAAATAAAAGTTGCATCACATTTTTAATGACAATAATGAAATAAAAATACAGGAATTTCTGTATCCATCATCATAAAATAGTATAGAACTTGTTATTTTCATAATAGTCAGAAATTTTTTATACTTTTATTGATGTTATAATTATATACCATAATGAGATTCAAAGTGACACAAACATACATGCAACCAGTCAGAGATTTTATATTATTTCTACTTCTATTCATATTTATATCCCACTTGTTCCACAAATTTTGTCCTAATATAATAAATTTTATATTTTTTATTACAATCATGCACCTCTGCAAGAAAAATACATATGGTATTTAATTCACACTTAAAAAATAACTGTAGGACTCTAAGCATTAACATTTTTCTTTTAGATTAAATTAAAATGATAAATTTAGAATACAACTGTATTCTAAATTTTGAAAATCATTAAACATAAAAATTAAAATCTTAAATGAAAATGCATATAATGAGAGAGATGAAGTTTCTTTTTCTTCCATTAATTATATTATCTTTGGGTGAATCTTAAGAGAATGAAACAAAGTTCAACAAAATGCTCTTCCTAAGTTGTGTAGATACAATGAGCATAATTAGATGCAAATGGAAGGAGTTGCATTACAGTGCTACGGTTCACATATTTAAACACCTCTTGAAGAATGTATTTCACATCATTACCATCAAATTTTATTTTAATTAATGAGTCAACAATGTGGTTAGATTCTCTTACAACTTAATTTAAAGATTTGCCAGTCATCGTTATTCTTCCCAGTACTTTTACCCATACTTCTGATTGTGCCTTTGATGGGATCTCTGGCTCCATGGGGCCATCTCCATGATTTTTTCAGAATAATCCTGTTTCTTCTACTTAGATTCCCAGCAGTAATTTGTCGAGTGACTTTGTGTTAATGGCTCTGTCTCTATTGGGCTCCTCACCTGAAAAATGGGTATAACATTAATTGACACATAACATTAATTGCCACATAAGCTGGTAGTGAGGCTAAAATTGTATTGATATGTCAAGTCCTTTTAACACTCCTGCCACATGGTTAAAATATTATTAGTTTAATTGGTGCTATTATTCTATTCTGTCATAAACCCCTCAGCTTTGTTCAGAAGCTCCAGTGACAGTTTGTTATCTTTATTATTGCTTTTATTTCCCTTTGGTACTGGCCAATGGACAACCTGATGATCATTATTTCATGCACTATGAGGATCTTCATTTTTTACCCTAAACTTTTTCCCCCAAAACCAAGAGAAGACCATTAACTCATGCTTCCTCAAATTAATTTTTTCTCCATTCACCTACCAATGTTGGGGTTGCTAGGAGAAGATAGTTCCCCTAACCTTAGATTTATCCATCTTGGATTTTAGCTGTGATCCTGAGTGTTAGGAGCTCGGCTTTTTATGAGATTCCTTAATATCCCATTCTCGGGCCTCCTGTCAGTTCTGCCACTGCCACTCCCTGGGCACGGTCAGTCCATCGAGTCTGAATTCATCCTGGCAGAGAATTTAAACATGGAGCTGGGGACTTTACATCAGCAGTGATGGATCCATCAGAATGTCTGCCACCACCATTGTCATAAAAACAGCCACGTATGGAACATGTTCTGTGAACACTTCCCTGTAAAGTTCCACAGACAGACAACTGTCTGCTTACGTCACAGAACATTCTGAAGTAGATACTATTAGTCTATTTCATAAATGGCAAAACTGAGGGTCTGATGTGTTTGGAGACTTGCACCCAGTGAACTAATTTCTAAAACCAAAGTATATGAAAGACAAAGAGTCTGGCTCCAAACATGAAGCAGCTTCCAAATTTCACTATGTAGAGTCTCCCTCAGGAATATCTATTAAGAAAGTAAGATCATTTGTGCAAATATCATGTATGGCAGCCTTTGTAGTATGATTTATAGGACCCTTGGTAACATCTAGCTGAGGCCATGAAGTCAGAATGGCTAGCTTTGGCTTTCTCGCTTATTCATTTATAACTTTTCAGGTCTGAGATTATCATATCATCAATCTCACGGGGCTACTGTCAAAATTCATTGAGATAACTCAGGCAGAGTGCTTAGAACTTACCTGATGCACAGTGAACATCAAAGGAATGTTGGCTATTTTTAGTAATATGACTCTTATGCTGTAAATGCTATTTATTAATTATTTCATCAAATACTCACTGAGCATTTATTATGCAGCAGGCAGTAGTTTAGTTGTGAAGGTCAGAGCAAAGAACAGAGCAAAGTCTCTTTGTAAAGCTTGCTTTCCAGAGGGGAAGAACATAAGCAGGCAAATAATGCCATAATAGGTTTGGATGAGATAAGTGCTATAAAGAAAATTAAAAGATGGTAAGGGAGTCATGCATACCTCAGGGGAAGGTACATTCTGGGCAGAGGAGCAAGCTAGTAAAAGGGTCTAGGGAAAAAAACAATTCAGGCTTGAGGAAAATAAAGGAAAACCTGTGTGGCAGGATATACACAAAAGAGTAGAAGACAGGTATGAGACAGGAACCTAAAGACAGAGAAGCCAAGCCATTTGGGTCCTGGTGACCATGGTGATAAATTTAGGTTTGCTTTCAAGGGTTACAAAACCATTGAAGTGACATGAGTGGCTTACATCAGCACAACATATTTCTGGCTGTGTTTTGGAGGCCTTTGGAAAGGAAGAATTAAAACAAAGAAAACAGAATGACCAACTAGGAGTCCAAAACAGATTATAGATATTGAGTGTTGACTTCCATTCGCCCAAAGGTATAACAACTTTAATGGATCTTTCTTGGATACGCTTTTGAAACAAGGAGAAGGAGTGAAATGAGCTGCATTCATCCCCCGAGGATAAGGAAGGATTGGTGGGGTGAGTGTTCAGGAAAGGGAAAAGGGAACACTAAAGAGGTCAAGAGGAAGGCTCTAGAGGTGGCCCTGGAGTTAGAATATGCAGAAACCATAAGGAGGAATACATCACTCAATAATGGACAGAAGAAGAAATGGTTTAGTTTTCAATATCAGGAAACAAAACAACCATGGAAGAAAATTCAAGTATGGCTAAAGAGAGTGTTCTGGGTTGCTTTGAGACAAGCTGGGTGACTTGGACCACATCTCTTTCTGAACAACCGAGATTCAGTCATGTCTACAGATGAGAGGACACAATAACTAAACTTGTTGAAGATACAGTGCAATGGAATTAAGGGACCAATTATTTGCAAAGCCCAGCTGTCTTAGTGGCCCTGTTACTTAGTTTTTATTTTATTTACTGGGGAAATGACTTATTTTAATCCCGCATTTAGAAACAAGCTGTCTAAATACATGACTTAGAAAATGGACTTTGTGGCAAATGACTTAGAGAATGACTTAGAGAATAACATGACTTACAGAATGGACTTTGTGGCAAAATATCCTTTTTTTAGAAGAGTAAAATCCACAGCTCAGCTTATGTAGGAACTCAAGCTTTATTATTCCATACTTTTGTTGGTGCATCATGATTATACATGATAGTGTGATTTTAAGTGATACATTCATACATGCACAAAGCACTTGCTGTACTTCCATCCACATCCCACTCCACCCCCTCATCCCTGTACATGTTAGTGAGATTGGTAGTGATACCTTGAAGTATGGACATAATATTATTTGGACTGTTTCTTCCTCAATCCTCCTTTTCCCCCTCTCTGTCTCCCTACTCCAATCCCCTTCTACTTTTCTACTGGTCTCTCTTATCAATTATCTAAAGTCCCTTTGTTTCTTATTTTCTCTCTAAGTTCTACATACAAGAGAAAACATACCATTCTTGATTTACTGAAACTGGCTGATCTTACTTAACATAATATTATCTAGTTCCATCCATTTCCGGCAAATGACATGATTGTGTTCTTCTTTATGAATAAAATCCCATTGCGTGTATATACCCATTTTTATCCATTCATCTGTTGGTGGACACCTCAGTGGAACTCAACCTTTAATTAACACTCTGGAGAAAGCATTGATCAATTTTTGAAATATTTTAATGGAACTAAATCGAGAATGATACTTATGAAACTATAATTTGACCCACAAATCTCTGAGCATTGGCCATAGTATAGACCTGGTCATGTGGATGTTAGGATGGCTTGATTAAGGAGTCCTGAGACTGCATCACATTTTCTTTATCCATTTCTTTAACCAGTGATTCCAGAATGTTATTGCTTCTCAGGATAGATCCCCCACCCTGATCTCTGATTTTCTCTGCAATATAAAAGAAGGAAAGCTGTTTCTAGAAAGATCATCCCTGGACTTGAAAACTTAAGATGGCTTCACCAGAAGATAGCATTGAGGATTTGAAAATGGAAGCAAATCCAGTTTCCTTATCAGGAAAGGAATAATTATACAGTGTGGATAAAAATATTTACAGAAGTGAATTTGAAGATGAGAAAGAAGGAAAAAAGGACTGATTCATGCCTTCATCTACCCTTAAGCAGCCTTAGCCTCTGCTCTCCCTACCACTGCCACCACGAAAGCCATGAACTTGGGTCATGAAAAAGCCAGTGAACAATAGAGGGTACATGTTACATACTCTGAGAATATCAACACTTGTTTACTTGATCAGAAGACACCATGAAATCCCTTTACTGACTATCTTAAATACTTTCATTATAAAGGGGGATGCTGGGGATGTAGCTCAGTTGTAGGATGCTTGCCTAGCATGTATGGGGCCCTGGGTTCAATCCCCAATGACACAAAAAGAAGGAGGAAGAAAAGGCACAGCTCTGTGAATTCTTCTACAGTTCCTGTCCCTTTTTGCTGGTCCCATATGTCTCAGTCCATACTATCTTATAGCACTCACCCTGTTCATTACATATTATCTATTATTTTTGTCTCTTGCCAGCTAGAGTGTAGGCTTCATATAGTAATCATTTTTATTCCTAGTATCTAGAACAGTACCAGTCACATAATAGAGATTAATTGCTTAAACATGTGTAAGACTGATTTCTGGTCTTCCTTTTTAGATAGTATACCATGAGTCCTTATAGATACTAATATCCAATATATGATATCATTAATACTCTGTACTACAACACACATTTAAGAAGATGAACAGTTACTGGTTTAAAAATCTATAGAATGTTCATTATGTAAATAGAATACACAAAATTTACCAAGCAATTAAAATTTTACCATGTACCCCTATATAAGAAACACCACCATCTCAATTATCCAAGAAGCTAAGACAAATATAAAATATGTAGTAATAAAATATGATATTTAAACAATAATAAAATAATGTAATCTATCACAAGGACAGCAAAAAATATGATGTAAAAATCTATTTTATTTTATTAGTGTGCTATTTATGCTCTATGTATTATCTTGTCCAATACTCCTAGTGGAACTTACTTGGTAGATATTATTCCATGGACTTTATAGACTGAAAAATAAGCTCAGTATTTCAACAGGTAGCAAGTTGCTGGACTGGGATTGAAAAACCACATCTGCTTTTTTGTCTTATGTTGTCCAAGTAGTAAGAGTTGAAAGAATGAAGAGTTTACTGTAGTAATTGGGGGAAGGCTTTGTGCTGCACAAGGAGCTTGGGATGTATTGTATGCTTTAGAATTCAGATAGGCTAATGTGGAAGAAAGAGGACTTCTCCATAGGCTTAGGAGGGGTGGGAAACATATGAATACTCCAAAAGGAATCTCCTAATCGATTCCAAATTTGATGTTAGGGAGTAGCAGAGATCAAGTTAGATATATGTGCGTGTGAATGAACTAAATAATGAAATAAAGATGGTCTGCTATTGCTTTTAGAGAAAGGTTGATGTAATGTAAGAAGACTTGAGGATTAGATATATTGAAGAAGGGAGAGATGAGAGGCAAACATTTACACTGATTGGCTGATTGAGTTCATGTTGCCTTGGCTGCTCCTCAAAGCATCTGAGGTCAGAGATACAATTAAAACAATAAGGCTAAAGGAATAGAAGAATAATTATCATAAACTTATCAATAATAAGTTTATGATAATTATCAGAAATTTATCATAAAATATATTCGCTGTGGCATCCATTGTTAGGACCAAAAATTGGTTTGAAACCTAGTTATACACCATTCCCTTTGGCCTAGCAAAAAAATGTCCCCTCCTGTGTGGTCATTTGAATATAGCCCAATTGTTCCTCATCTCACTCACTAAAAATTCCTGCACACCTCACAGCTGCTGGCAACAAGATTATCTAATGGTCAACACCAGCGTCATCTGAATAAGATCTCCCCTTGGTGAGTGTTTTCTTTAGTTAATCCCCAGCCTGCGGAGAGTTGTGGGTTTGACGTCATGGACCTTAAAAACCAGTAGCATTCCAGAGTCTCTCACTCCCGTCGCCTGGCTGAGCTCCTGCCACCTCAAGACTTCCCTTCCATGTCCTGTTGGCACCCTAGCCTCTCTAGAACCTGAGAGTAGCACGATTCTTATATTTCATACATCTAGGCTTCACTTTCTCATTGTGTCTCACCTGACTGGCACGTCGATACTGGAACTTCCTCCAGGTCAGGGCTCTAGAGAGTAGTCCTCTTGGCTTATGGCCACACTCAGGATAGCCCTCAAGACTAAATTAGAAAGAACCTGTGACAGCAGAGATCACAGCTATAGTGAGGGCTTCTCTTTTCCCAGTATTTCACTGGGCAAATTGAGACTATGCTTTTATTGCATATATATGTCAAAACACATAGAAGCCACTTGATGTTTAGATTTTGCTGAACTAATAATTAGTGGATACAGTTTAATATTACCAACATCATGCTTTAATGGTTTTATAAAAGAATAAGTGATAATAATAGTCACAATAAAGCTAACATTAATGGATGCTTACTAATTGCTGGGGATTGTGGTTTATATAAATTATCTTGTTTAATTCTCATGCTCAAACCTAGGAAGTAGGTACTATTATTATTTACAGATAAAGAAGTTGTGGCATAATGACCTTAAGAAACTTGACATTAACAAAGATTAAGTAGAATGTTCTTGATCATGGTGCTGTATTTCATTATAAAGAGCCACCCAGAAGGCTGGGTGTGGTGGCACACGCTTGTAATCCCAGTACTTTGGGAGGCGGAGACCGGAGGATCCGGGTTCGCGGCCAGCCTCAGCTCTCTCGCTCTTTCCCTGTCTCTCTCTCTCTCTCTCTTCCTCCTTAGCGAGGCCCTTCGCAACTTCGTGAGACCCGGTTTCAAAATAAAGTATAAAAAATAGGGCCGGGGGCGTAACACGGAGGTAGAACGCCCCTGCGTTCAATCCCCGGTACCGCAAAAAAAAGAAGAGCCACCCAGAGATGTTCTATGTGACTCACATGATCATGCTGATGATAATTTATGGTACTAAATATTAATATAATTTATATAAAGGCAGACTTTCTATCTATGGATGTTTGCCTGTACAGACAATATGATTTTAAAATAGGATACCAGAATACCTATTACCTAACATAGTACCACAATACTGGGAATGTCTCAGGATGTTACTTTTATCACATAGAAATCAAAGCTCAAGTCTGGTGAAAAACATTTCCCATGTATAGAAGTATCCACAATGCACAAATTTCAGTTGAGAAAATATTTCAGACAAATCTAATTATTGTGCAGGTTAAGAATCCAAAAACCTAAGGCAAGGAGAACATATTGTCACAACACACTGAAACAGCTGGAATCAGAGAACAACTTGTTTTTATTTAAGTGGTTCTTACAGATCAGAATAATCTGGGGTAAAAAGTACGAGGACAGGTGCAAAGACCAGGGTGGTCCCAAGAGCTGTCAAACATGACCATTTTACAGATGATTAAGCTGAGACATATAAAGAGGTCACACATTTTGTAACAAAGCCAGGTCTTCCAGGTCTCAAAGTAGTGCTTTATCCATATACATCAGTGACATAGAGATATGGTTAGGTAGTGCAGAAAAGTATACACAAGACCAAAAGACTATTCTTGTTGGCTGTCAGCATCACATGAGTAAGAGCTTGAATTTCTGGAATTCCAGTTCATGGCCTGGCAGCTGTTCAATTGCCCTGTCTAACTAGGCCAGATTTTTTTGGTCAGTCTCTTTTGGCTTTGCTCAGCTACACTTGGCCTCAGTGTGAAATGAGGCCCAAATGAAAACAGAATCTACTTTTCCTCAATCCATATGTTCTGCTTGGTGGAGAGACGAAGAGCTTCACCCCGGGGGTCACAATAATGACTTTCTCCAAAAGTCTCAGCTGCATCTGAGATTCGTCTTGTCAGTGTTGTCTTTTTAAACAGGCACTAGGAGTGAGACAAGCAGTCACAGGTGTAGGGGATAGAAAAGTCATCTGCATAAAAGTCACTCAAGCAGCCCACGTTAGTCCTTGGTTGGGTCTCTTCATTGTAGAGAAGGCAGTCTGTTAGGCCCTGGCAACTGAATAGATGTGCCTCTGGCCTAACCTACCATCTTCCTCTCCTCCCTGTCCCTTCCTCCTCTTCCTGTTTGCCTTTCTCTCAAGCCTGAATGTGTATAGGGATCACCTTCTATACGCATTGTTAAAAGTAGATTCCCATACAGTAGATCTGGGGCTAATGTGGAGGTTGTGGACTTCTCAGAGCTCCTAAGATATGCCCAGGTTGCTGGTCTGAAGGACAAACTGGGAGTGGCAAGACTCTATTTTACATTTATAATTGGCAATTGAGAGGACGAAGGTAAATTTTGGAAGAAGAAAAGAGAATTCATTTCTTTCTCCATTTCTCACCATCCTTCATAGTGAAACCAGGTTTTCCTTTCTCTGCAAACAATTACAAACAATCTTCAACTGAGACACCTGAGACAGATTCTGGGAACATGCAAGTTACCTTTCTGTTTTGGAGTAAAATATGGAGAATATTTCTTCAAGAAGCCTAATTTGACTTACTTTTCATAGCAATCCTCACTGAATTAATGATTTATGCTCTTTTTGTTTTTTGCGGTACTGGGGATTGAACCCAGGAGCATTCTACCTCCAAGTTACATCCCCAGCCCTATTTTATATTCTTTATTTTGAAACAGGGTTTCACTATGTTGCAGAGAGCCTCTTTTCAAAGACAAAGCATAAAATTATTTTTCCAAGTCAGGGGTGGTGGTGCATACCTATAATCCCAGTACTTGGAAGACTGAGATAGGAGGATCATAGGTTCTAGGCTAGCCTTAGCTACTTAAGGAGACCTTGTTTAGAAAAAAGTAAAATAAAAAATAAAAAGGGCTGGGGGTGTATCTCAGAGGTAGAATAGCCCTAGGTTCAATCCCAACTGACTCATTAGATGAAGAAAAAAAAAAAGTTGATGTGTAGCATTTGCCCATTTCTATGGTATAAATACTGCTATCATGACTAAGGTCAAGCTACCCAATGTGAGATTACATACAATTTACCTTTAGAGGTAGCATAAGGAACCACTGAGGAACTCTCCACAAAGATGGTTGAAGCCACAAGGAAGAATGACATAACCCAAGAGAAATTACAAAGGCTAAAGAATGTTGAGGATCCTATCATACTCTAGAACATTGTATCTATATCAAGGCTTCTATTTTATTTATTTTCGTCTCACTGTTAATTTTGGATTTGTTTCCCAGACATTAGATCATAAGTCTATTCTAAATATCTTTGGTCCTTTATATTTGTAGTAAATGACTTTTTTAAATACAGATGTTGAATTACAAATAGAGAGGAGTATAAAATTGATGACATCAAAACTATTTTTGAAAAAAAAGGACAGTGAGTATATAACTTTAAAAATAAAAGGACTGATAGTGTAAATGTCAATGGTGATAGTCTGTGGTATTTTGGGAACAGGCCGTATTTCTTAAATTATAGATATTCTGAGCAAATTCTTGCACTTCTGAAGTAATTTTCTCTCACATTGTGAAATAGTTGTGAAGCAACCTTCAAAATTTAGGTTTGAAGAAATCTGAGCAATAGAATCCTGAGGGAGGAATGTAGTGGTAGGGTCTTTTATAAGTGGGGATTAAATCTAGCCAGAGAAGCAGAACAGAGAGGTCCTGGGACTTTCCTTGGCAACTAAAGAGATAAGGGGCAAGGAGACAGTGATGTAAGGATTTCTCTTCACATAATTTAAGTTGTAAATAATTAAGACAGAAGAAAGTGGCTATGAAGCAGAATTCTAAACAAAGTAACATCTAACTGTGAGCTCAGATATTTGTACATGAAAATACAGAACATAGATAGTTGCTGAAGAGTGCAATTTTAAAATTAAAGAACAAAATTATACATTAAGCTTTTCTATCTTTTATTGAACTGTGGGCTTTTCAGAGGTCTACCTGTTTAAAGGCTTCCCTGTACACTCCCATTCATTCTAGGGCCACATCATCTTAAGTGGCTTCTTAAGTGTTGGGTGTTGGCTGACATATCAGAGAACATGACTGGAAATGTAATGTCAAGGCTATGATCTAAACAATCTATTCAATAATATATCTGACAGTTTTGTCTTAACCGGCAGACATCAGCATAAGCAGATGGTGTTATTTTAGAATGCTAAGGTATAATTTGGAATGACCTATTTTCTTCTACACTCTGCACTTCCTTGGTCCACACAGGCAGGGCACAACTGGAAAGGTAAGGTCCATGACACTGCTTAGATGCAGGATTATTGGCTCTGCTCTCATCCTTGTGCTATACTTACAAACACATAGATCCATGTATGTCACACTTCTCCAGTAGCAGTTATTCAGAGGTGCAGGCTTAGGTCTTTATTAGGATAAGCAAATACAATGTTTTCTTAGCTAATGGATGGGCAATGATGCCATAGGTTTTATCACTTTTGCAAATTCATCCTCAGACACTGTATTCAGATTACCTTCAAATGTGCGTTTAAGTATCAGATACCACCTAAATGTCAGAGGGAGAAAAATTAGACTAATCTTGGCAGTCTGGAAGAAAGATGTTGTCAAAGGTCATCAACAAGTCTGACAAAACAGTGCTCATTAACAGTGTCTGTCAGCACCTCCATTTGGAAGTAATTTGGATACTTGCAGTGACCCCGTCAGTTCTGATTGGCTGGGCAGTGACCTTGACCAGGGTGAAACCTGCTCAGTGTAGCTCATACAATGCACTGTAGGTAGAATCCAGGATGACAGATGGCAGTGGGGTCAGCAAAGAGGAACTCGTCCATCAGTGCTGTTGAAGATGAAACTACTCAGCGGTATAATTCAACTGGCACAGGGGCTGTGGTTTGCATATGCCACAAGAGAATTGTTCAAGTTCCTGAATTTTTAAAGAAATGTTATAGTCTCATGATCTCAGTTCATGAGACTAACGAATACATGGAAAAGAGAGCCTAGCTGTTAGAGTTTAGCAACAGTCTAGACATTTCCAAAACCAATGTCTAAGAACTCATCTGGCTATGTCTTTATCATGGATAAATTTCTGATCAAAAACTAGTTTCTCTGGTATTTTTCTTCATTCTTTATAACAAGCCAGTTAGTTTCCCAGTGGGGTAATTATCTTATTCTTTTCATGGACACATCCCTTCCTTTCACCTCTTTCACATACCACAGAATCAATATAAAATATATCTATAATGTAGAGTATATTACACTTTCTAGTGCTAGATTTATAAGACTATTAAAGTAACTATTACATTTTGAGAATAACTAACCATTGGTAAAACAACTTGGACCTGCTTTTGCAGATTGAGAAATGCTTTTTATATATTAAAAAAACTAGGAATGGATAGAATATTGAATGACATATATCAATGTTTGGATCCTGCACTCTAAGTCTCAGTAGTTCAACACATTAATTGACTGAAGACCTAGTGAAAGTACTAGGGGTAATATATGACTGAAATGATGAATCAATAAGAAAATACATAAAACTTTCTATTAATCATGGAATTTTTAATAATATTAGAATTTCTAAGACATCTTCTGTTATTGACTGCCTAAACTCAGAGTTTCTCCCAAATCTTTATCCTTTGTTTACTTGAAATGCATTTGGACCAAACAGAAAAGGAGAGAAAAAAGAGGAAAGGAGAAAAAGAAAATCAAGAGGAAAGGGGGAAAATGAAAAATCAGCAAATCACCTCCAGCCAAAAATGAATAAAAAATAACAAGTGAATTGATTTTCATTGACTATTACAACTTGTAGAAAATTAACAGATGATGTAGTTAAATTGATTTCCTGCATTGTGGATTGCTCTACTTAATGCTCACATTTAGCTTTTGGATGAGCCTCAGACGTTTAGGACAACATGAACATCCTTAACAAGAACTCACTGAACTCTGCTTAAAATTTAGGCATCATGATTCTCTCCTATTTTTGTTTAAAAAGAGAACTTGCCACAAAGCAAAATACTACCCTGTCCATCCAGATCCTAAGATACAGACATTTACTTATCAGTTATTTAAATTTTTCACTTGCTCATTTTATCTATAACAGATAACATCATCCAAATGGCTTTTAGGATAATGCATCATTTTCACTGAAACACTTTGCCTAACTGAATTAGAGATAACTCCCATTTGGGCAGAGCAGCTTTTATAAAAATTGCCTTCACCAGGCTTCTTCCAGCTCTCTTTACACCACCTATTCTAATGTGCATATTGTCATGACCCACAGAGACTGCATTAAGTAATTAAGAAACTGACCACACAGTGTCATTTGCTGGAGCTGAATTTGTGGATTCAATTGGTAACTACCTAGAAGTGCCCAGGGCTACAGGATTAGTGCACAACCTGCTGAATCATCAGGGGGGTCCAAATGGAAGCACGTTAATTTCTGACACAATCATGCAATCTTCAGCTCCATTTTAATTACTCATAAATCATAGCATAAGCCACAAGGCTAAACTATCCAAGACAGTCTTCCTTCCCTTGGAAAAGATTTCAGATACAGCTAAAGATAAAAGCAAATAGCCAGTTGAGCAGAAGAAGGAAAGACATTAATCTTACATGCCTTTGTAAGGTATGGTTTATCTCCCAAAGAGGAGCCGAATCCTATGATTGCTGACGGCTTTCTTAATTTCTGCAAACTAAAAGAAGTAGGCATTTTTGAAGCGCTAATACTACTATAAACACAATTCACTTTATTTGAATTGTTATAGTTCCATGGTGAAAGAGCTAGGCAGCTGTTGTTTGCTAACCTGTCATTTGTTGGGTTAAAAGTTCGTCCTGCACATCCAGGGTATGGTCACTGCTCAGGAATCAGATGACCACACCAGAGTTACATACTATGCGGATCATATAATTTGTTTTGGATGGCCTTCCTTCCAGATGCTAAAATCTGATGTATTTGTTAAGATTTGGCTTAAGCCCGATTCACTCTGGAGTTCAACTAAAACAGACTAATTGAATGGGACCCATCCCAACACATATGTCTCCTCGAAGCCGAAAGTGATTTAAGGATTTGATAGTAGTTACTGACCATTGGGTAGATTTGTACTCGTTCTAGGCAGTTAGCAGGCAGCAGTGTTTCCACCCTACAAGAAAACTTGAGGTGAATATTTCCCAGATGGCTTTTTCAGACAGAGCTCTCTTAGAAAAGAAAAGAGCACTTTAACAAATTCCAAAGAGCAGCTCATATTTAAGACTTTTTTTTGAGGAACACATTCGGATGCCTTTTCAAACTCCACAGGGTGCTTTGGAAATGTGTTTGGAATGTAAACATATACTTGAGTTGCCCATCTGCCACCTGGCTTAGCCTGTGACCTTTCATAGAATTTTTAAGTTTTAAATCAAAAGAGAATCTTGGTGGTCATTGGCATGAGACTGTCCCTTCCTTACCAGTGAAGAAAATGGGACTAAGTTAAGCACTGTACCCACATGCACTTCATTTCCATCGAGCATTCGCATCCCCTCCCATTCCCAAGGGCACCCAGCCCAGGTGCCAGGGAGCAGCGTGGCCCTTGTGGGGACAGGTGACAGACTCTCCATTGCTGCGAAGCTCACTTCTCTCCCTTTCACTTCTATTTCTTTCCCTCCCTTTCCCCAGCCTTTTCCCCTGCTCTTCTATTCTAGTTTATGCCATCTCTCATTTTAAAACCACCTGCTGGGGGAAAAACAAAAACCAAAAAACAGTGGTCTACTGAACAGTTCCCTGCATGATTTCTGATTTCTCTTAAATTTGAACTGAAAGCGTTCATTGTACACAAAATTTATTTGAAAAAAAAACCTGTATTGCCTTATGGTATTTGGGGTTTTATTGTTAAACACTTGATCTTGATGTGTTTATGCAGAGGCAAAGACAGCAAACTATTGTGAATTCTTCATAGAATCTAATATGATGTTAGGCTATCTGATGGAAGAGGTATTTTTCTGTCTTCATCTCTTAAAATAGTGATTTTGGTTTAGAAGTTGTGTCCGATTGATCAAATGATTATTTACCACTAATTTATGAAGAAAAAGAAAAAAAATCCTTCTAGCTTGCAGATTCACTAATGTACTCTGAGTGGGGCAGGAATTTTAAATGCCCCATTTCATAGCAAGGCGAGTTAATCCAGGTATTTAAGTTAGACTTCCGAAGGATCTAAAGTATCTATGTGTCAGTTGTGAGGATTTCAATTCCGTTCCCAAATGAAAAGTTAACTCAAACATTTAATTTCACTCTTTGTTTCTACCACAAAGGTACATGTGCTTGCGTGCCCACACACACATACACACACACACACACATGCAGCTGTAGTGCAAATGTGTAAAAGAAGAAGCCCATTTAAATCATAAAATTTATTAACCTAATCTACAGTCCTATATGTCGAGAGGAATTTGCTTGGTAGCCAAAACAATGAATGTCGGCGATCCCATGTTAGAGTCACAAAAAAAAAATGTGTTGTAATTTTAATCATTAACCATAATGGAGTCTATAAAATAAGGAAATGAGAGTATCCCGGGATAGCAAAAGACCCTGTGAGAGATCAGCAGAAAATATACACAGTAAAACACAGACAGGAAAATGTGTCCCACAGAACGTAAGTGGGGCTAACAGGAGGCCAGGCGAGGCTGAAGACAGAGTGTCATGCTGAGGCCAGTGGGAATCAGGCACAGGGCACGTTGGCACAAGGGACTCCAGTTCCTGCTGATGGAAAGACTGAGAGGCAGAGCAAGGGAGCAAACCCAGCAGCATTAAGCAATCACCAGTGTTGACTAATGTGGGTCACGGGACTGTAAAAGGTCAACCCATAGCAAATTGGATGACACAGTTTGTTTTCTATAACTGCAGAAGTATTGGGAGTGAACTGTTTGAGAGCGAGGCCAAATATGGCAGGCTAAATTAGTGATAATTTATTTTGCTCTCACTGTATGTTCTCTCCTTCTCTTGGACCACGATGTTCCCTTAGCCCTAGGGAGATTAACGTAGCTCGATTAAAAACTGAATTTCCTTCGAAAAGTTGAGCCTGGGCTTTAGTTTTCTGGTGCCTGGACTCTTTGAGGGGATTGTGCGGAGGGATCAGGGAGAGCAATGGCTAGGAGGAAGGGAATAGGAGGAGAGTTTTAGGAACTGGGAGGGGAGGGAGGTCTCCTGGACTTAGGGATACATGTAAGCTCCCTGGCTTCTGAGGGGATGGCAGACTCTAGTAGGTGACAAAGGTGAGGCTTTCAGACTGTCCAACACACTGGCTGCACTGGGCCTGTGATGGACAGAAGCAACTTGTTCTGAAAGTCTCCCAGGCCCAAACAACATGGTAATCCATGTGACCCTTACCTGAGTAGCTCCCAGATTCCTATGCAGTCACAGTAGGAGGGATGGCTGTCCAGCTGGTACCCCCAAAATTGTCCTTGTTATTTTAAAATTATTTTTGAAACATTTTTGTACTACTGAACTAATTTTGTTGTGCTATTTTGAAATTCAGAAATCTGCCCCTTATTCCTTGAATTCAACAGCAATGAGTCTCTTACTCCATTTTTTCTTTTTGGACCCCAAGCCACAGCCTGTAGTCCTAAACAGATCTGTGTTTGTAGCATGTTGTCACACTGAATTACTTGAAATATAAAGAAATTGAGAAACCAAGTCCTCTACCTTAGTCTTTAGCAGGATTTTAACATGACAGAAACTATTCTGGGTAGTTCTGCATCAAAAAAGGAGACAAACTGGAAAGTGTCATGTAAAACAAAATATAGCTCCTGCAGATTGCAGTCCTAGTTAAAAAATAAATAAAATAGAACGGGCTACCCATAGTTGTCAAGGGAGAGTTGGAAGTACTTGAAGATGAAAGAGATAGAGGAAAATATTTGGAATTGATTTGAAATATCTCAGCATTCTTTCTTCAATTGGTGAAGACAGACAAAGAGCTTTTAATCAGCATATAGGAGGTCCAGAAAGTATTGTCACAGCTCAGTGGCTCACAGTTGGGTGTGTATGTGTGCCGCTTTATTGATGTATAACTTATATCATACCCAATTCACACATTTAAATGTACATTTCAACAGTTTTTAATATATTCAGAGTTGTGCAACCATCACCACAATCTAGTATGTATTTGTTACATCAAAAACCCTATATCTGGATGCCCTCCTGCATCCTCTTGCCCTTCCTCCAGCACCAGGCAGCTACTAATAGATGTTTTGCCTGTATGGATTTTCTCATTCTGAACACTTCAGAGAAATGGAATCATACAGTATGTGATCATTGTGATTGGTTTCTTTTACTTAGCATGATGTTTCCTATGTTCATACACGTTGTAGCACATGTATTTCATTTGTTATTGCTTAAAAGTGTTCCGTTGTATTAAAATATTACCAATTGAATACTTTCAGTTGTTTATGCTTTCTAGTTATTAACGATACAGATATATGTATATATATATATGGACAGATTGAACTTCTTTACAATGATCTTATAGTGTTTGATTTCATTATTTATGATTCATTACAGGTTCGTGTTATGTGAATTAAATAAATTAACTTTGTTTCCTAAATATTTTGTGTTAAAAAGCATGCTTAAAATTTAGATTTTACTGATTATATTTTTATTGTTTTCTATTATAAACATTTTATGATGCATTGGAATTCTTATAATGTATAAGTATGATATAGTTATATGCATATGAGGATTTCTGTCAAAATAGTTTACTACTTATTACATTACTATGGCTCCTGGTACTGTATTCTTGCTTCAGTTGTCCTGGACAATGAAGCCACCCTTACAGACTGCTGCATTGCCATCTTCCTCCTCCTCACAAAATCATGTTTTAAAGTTAATGTAATTTCCTTAAGGACTATGTGATATCTTTATTTTGAAGAATTCAAAGCACCTTCACATATAGATATGAGAATTCAATATTCTGTTTAAGGACACAATAACCCCTCAGAGACAGATAGGGCAGATCCCAAACTCGACCTCTCTCCCACCCCTCTCTCTCTTCTACAACAATGACAGTGGAATCCTTTTTCCTTTTTTGTTTCCAAAATATGAATCATTCTCAGCTGTGTTACTGGAAATTGAGAACTCACCATGATCTCATCTTGTGCTTTCAGCATTCCTTGATGTATCGTCCATTCTAAAACATATAGAGAAAATCTGGTCACTAGGTGAGTAAGTTCAGCTTTTCATTTTTATTTTTAAAGGAAATTATACCTGCCTAGGCTTATCTTTTTCAAATTTCCTATTTATATGTACTCTTGAGTGATAATGTTAACTATCTAAAGTGCTAGGTAGGGCTGAGGAGATTATTAGCTTTGGTACTCCTCAATCTTGCAGTTAAAGCAAATCAAATTGATCAGCAACCTGATAGCTCATGTAGATGCATGATTCATTTGAGCCTGTCAGAGTGATGTCCTTAGAGGAGTATTTTCTCTAACCATATACTGTGGAACACTAAGCCCCATGAAGCTCCATTACTGTCTTTGAGTGTGTGTGTGTGTATGTGTGGTACTGGGGATTGAACCAGGGTGTTCTACCTTCTCCAAGCTACATCCCAGACCTTTTTTATTTTTTGTTTTGAAACAGGGTCTTTTTTTTTTTTCGGTACCAGGAATTGAACCCAGGGACATTCTACCTCCGAGCTACACCCCCCAGCCCTATTTTTTATTCTTTATTTTGAAAAAGGGTCTCACTAAGTTGCGGAGGGCCTAAGTAGCTGAGGCTGGCCGCGAACCCGAATCCTCTGGTCTCAGCCTCCCAAGTACTAGGATTACAAGTGTGCGCCACCACACCCAGCTAAACAGGGTCTTGATAAGTTCCTGAGGATCTCACTAAGTTGCTGAGGTTGGTCTCGAATCTGTGACCCTTCTGTCTCAGCTTCCCAAATACTGGTATTACAGGAGTGCACCATCCCACCTGGCTTCTTGCCTTCTTAAGAATGTACACTGCACTGTTATAAGGGCTGAAGAATTCTACAATAAAGGAACCTGCTTAATTTTTTGTACTCTATCCAGCTGAACTTAGGGTTATTCTTGTAGTCTGCTGCCCTCCTTTTCGTTCTTGCTTTCTTTATTTGAACAAATACCATTAGCAGTCTTTGGAAATAGTATTCCAAGATCATATGTTGGAGAACATTGCTTTCGCAATTTAAATTTCAGTCATGTCCAAAGAAAATGGGCCTTGCCAAGTTAGAAAGTTTCTTTACTGCTTTAAATTTCTTTTACCTTACTTTTTAATCCTATAACAATTAAAGGTTTTGAGTGCCATTTAGTAGTATTATCCTCATTGAACAATGGTTAAAATGAAGAAAATTGGAGCAATCTGGTGTAACAGAATGATAAAAATAAGGAATTTTAGCTGGGTGTGGTGGGATATGCCTATAATCCCAGTGATTTGGGAGGCCGAGGCAGGAGGATGACAAGTTTGATGTCAGCCTTGGCCACTTAGTGAGATCAAGTCTTAAGATAAATTAAAAGAGAGAGGAGGGCTGAGAGTATAGCTCACAGGTGGAACATTCCCAGGTTCAATCCCCAGCAGAAATAACAACAGCAAGAAAAGGAATTCTAAATCCTGGCTCTGTGCAGAACGCTCAGGGATTTATAACTTGGTCAGCCATCATGCTGGACACACTCAGGCCCACTGTACTCCTCAGTTCAGAGGAGTTGAAACCCTGGTTAGTCCAACCCAGATGTTAATCTCAGTTGGCAAGAAGAGATATCCAGGAATTCTGGGCCTGAGTCCTGATTCTCCAAATCCCTCAGCCAGATGCAAGACCACTGGGGACTAGTGACTCAAGGAGATGATGAAGAGGTTGGCGGGATCCCATGTGAGTCAGGGGGGAAAGGGTTCAGGTGGGTGTGCCCGACAATGAGGTGTGGGATGTGCTGAACACATCACAGGGGATCACGTGTGAGCAGAGCCAAAGGATGTCCCAGGGACTCGGGATCCGAGCTGAGTCAGATAGGCACACAAGAAGAGCACGCTTAGGTCACAGAGAAAATTCAGTTGTCAACTAGAGCAGCTTGGTAATAATAAATTTATAACAGACATGACAGCAGCATTTATCACACTTTCAACATTGGGAAATGCTTGCCATTCACATGGAAATTACAGCTCTGACCAGAAATCACCACTGTTTGCATATGGTTCGGTTATTAAAGTATTCTTGCAATACTTCCCATATTATTGTCTTCATTTTTTGGCACACAGTTAGAAAACTCCCTGGTTCTAATTCGTCAATGCTATGCAGGCTTTTGTTCTTATGAAGTGAATTAAAATTAAAACACTTTATTGAGGAATAACTGCATTCAGAAGTACCTGCCACACAAATGGGGCATGAAGATGTGCTGAGGACTCTGCCCGCAAGTCCACTGCAGCGCGGATGTGACTAAAGCCAGGTGAGAGTCTCAAATCATTTACTTTTTTTTTCTTATTTGGAAACAGGGTCTCACTAAGTTGTGGAGGGCCTTGCTAAGTTGCCAAGGCTGGCTTTGAACCTGTGATCCTCCTGTCACAGCCTCCCAAGTACTGGGATTACAAGCGTGTACCACCACACCCGGCTTGCTTGGTATTTTTTTATGAATATATATATTATTTTTTTTTACTTTTCATATGCTCTTCATAACATTTTTTTTTTGCGGTGCCAGGGATTGAACCCAGGGGCGTTCTACCTCTGCGCTACACCCCCGGCCCTATTTTTATGCTTTATTTTGAAACCGGGTCTCATGAAGTTGCGGAGGGCCTCACTAAGTAGAGAGAGAGAGAGAGAGAGAGAGAGAGAGACAGAGAGAGACAGAGACAGAGACAGAGAGAGCTGAGGCTGGCCGCGAACCAGGATCCTCTGGTCTCCACCTCCCAAAGTACTGGGATTACAAGTGAGTGCCACCACGCCCGGCCTTCATAACATTTTTTCAGTTTAGGAACTTTAATTTTTTTTCAGGGGTTACATTTTTTAATATGCTTTTATTGGTGCATTATAGTTTCACATCATAATGTAAATCATGTTGACAGTGACATACATGCACACAGTACTTGGTGCCCCCCCCGTCTCTCCCTTCCCCAAACAGAGTACTGAGATTGACATTGGTATTTTCACGGGACTTTTTAAAATATACTTTTATTGGTTCATTATAGCTATACATCATAATGATGTTTGATCAGTGATAGAAACATACATGCACACAGCACTCGGTGTATTTCCCGGTGGATCCCACCCACCCTGCCCCCTCCGCATCCCCATACATGCTATTGAGATTGTCGTTGATAATTTCTTATATGTACATAGCATTATTTGAACTGTTGTCTTCATCAAGTCTCCTTCTCAACCACCTTCTTTCTTTAATCCCCTTCCATATTTTACTGGTCTCTCGCCCTCATTTATCCGAAGTCCCTTTTATTTCCCAATTTCTCTCTCTCTACCCTCCACATATGAGAGAAACCATACAACCCTTGACTTCCTGAGACTGGCTAATCTCACTTAGCATAATATTCTCTAGCTCCATACATTATCCTGCAGATGACATAACTTTGTTCTTCTTTACAGCTGAGTAAAATTCCATTGTGTATATATACCACAGTATATCCATTCATCTGTTGATGAATCCTAGGCTGGCCAGATAATTTGGCTATTGTGAAATGTAACACTATGAATAGTTTTTAATTTTTAATTTTTTGGTAAAAACTGCATATATAAGGCCTATAACTTGTTTTCATATAACATACATCACGTGATGATTACACTAGTTAATCATAGTAGCATATCCATTTCCTCAGGCAGTTACTTTGTTGTTGTGAGAGCACTTGAGGTCTTCTCTTAGTAAACTTCAAGAATATGATAGAGTAGTCATTATAATCATTATGCTATATCTTTGACATCTAGACTTATGCATCTTATATTGCTATAATTTCATACCTTTTGACCAATATCTTCCTGTTTTCCCCACCTCCTCACCTCTGGTAAAACCATTCTAATACTCTGCTTTTATGTATACAAGTTTTAAGATTCCATACATAAGTGAGAACATGCAGTATTTGTCTTTTCCCTCTGATTAGCCACTTATCATAATGTTCTCCAGGCTCATGGACATTGTTGCATATGGCAAGATTTCCTTTTTGAAGGCTGAATGATGTTCCAATGTACCATTCATTCACCTACTTGAGTTATTTCCTTGTCATGGCCATTAGGAATAATTCCACAATGAACATGAGAGAACACATAACCTCTTTGAAATGCTGACACATTTCTGTTTGTATATACCTAGATGGAGGATTTCTGGAATGGTAGTTCTATTTTTAAATTCAAATTAAATTTATTTTAAACTGATACATAGAAACATAAAACTTGTGCATTTCTGGGGTATTATGTGATGTTTCAATACGTGTATACATCATGTAATGTTTAAACCTGGTTAAACATATCTCTTTAAACATTTATCATTTCTTTATGATGAACATGTTCAAAATCCTTACTTTTAGCTTTTTGAAATATACACTGCATTATCATTATCTATGGTCACCTCACTGTGCAACAGCACACCAGATCTTCTTACCCCTGTCAACTGTAAATTAGTACCATCCATCAACTTCTCTTCATCATCTCCTGCTACTCTCCATAGACTGTGGAGGCCGTCATTCATTCTTTTCTCAACTTTTATGAGATCAACTTTTCCAACCTGTCCTTAAAGTCAGTGCTCCTCAGGTTTCTGTCTAGACTGCTTTATATTTTTATTCAGTGCACTTCCCCTGGATGATTTCATTCACATTCATGGCTTCAATTGTGTCTCTATCCAACTTTCTCTCTCTTGAGTTCCACTTACAGATTCTACATGTACCTGAAAAAAATCAGCACTTGTAAGGCTGAGCACATCACTTTACCCCATTTAATCCATACCTACTTCAGTGTTGCCTATTTCAACGATTGGTACATCCTTCCATTGACTTGCCTAGCCATCTCCATAAAATCTTCTACATCCTACAAATTTATCAACAAATCCTATCAAGTTCAATTCCCTCAGTATTTCTTTTTTCAAGTATACTTTTATTGGTGCATTGTAACTTCACATCATAATGAAGTTCAGAATGATAGAGACATACATGCACATAGCACTTGGTGAGCTTCTCCCAGCTCCCTTCCTACTCCCTCCCCTTTCCCATACATGATATTGAGATCGGCATTGATAAATCCTTATATATACTTAGTGTCAATGGGAGTGTTACCTTCACCAAGTCTCCCCCCACCTCCTTCCCCTAGACCCCTCCCCATCACTCCACTGGGGTTTCTCCTCCTTTATCTGGAGTCCCTCTTGTATCCCAATTTCTCCCTAGCTTTCACATATGAGAGAAAACATCTGATCCTTCACTTTCTATGACTGGCTAATCTCATTAAGCACAATATTCTTTAGATCCATCCATTTTCCTAGAAATGATGTAATTTTTTCTTCTTTATGACTGAGTAGAATTCCATTGTGTAAATATTCCACAATTTGTAATCCATTCATCTGTCGATGGACACCTAGGTTGGTTCCATAATTTAGCTATTGTGAATTGTGCTGCTATAAACATGGACATGCATGTATCACTATAATATTCTGATTTCAATTCCTTTGGAAAGTAACCCAGGAAGGGTATAGTTGGATCATACGGTGGTGCAATTCCCAGTTGTCTGAGAAACCTCCACACTGATCTCTACTTAACTTTCATTTCAAATTTCACTGCCTTAGTTCAGATCACTAATATTTTCCACCCAACTTATAGCATCCTTTTAATCAACTCTCCACATTGTAGCTAGAATCATCTTTCTAAAGTATTATCTGGCTCTTCCATTCTCCTACCTAAAGTCCTCAAGGATTTTGCTCTCAGTAAGCTCCTGGCTCCTTCGCCTGCTGCACAGAATCCTTCTTTTTCACTTGCTGTTCATCTCTTCAACCTCATTTCCCAGTTTCTCACTTGCACTTGAAGCTGCATATGAATTTGGTTTTGCTCCTCCACTCACTTTCCCTCTTTTCCATAGTTTCATGATTCTAATTCTACTCGAATTTACCTGCCTTGGTTTCATTGGCAAATAACTTTTCTGATTCTTCCTGACTTGTCCAGATTTGCAGTCTGATTTTTCCATAGGCTTCTGTCCTGCCCCGACTATAACACAGACAACAATGTCTTATAGTTTCCTGTTTACTGTTTGCTTGCCCACTAAGGTGAAAGCTACTTGTGTTGATCTTCTTCACAACTGGGTAATGGAAGGAGCCATTCACTAGGACAGAGAATAAAGGACAGGGCAGGGTAGAGAAAGGGGACTGGTTTGACACATTTCTATCTGCTCACCTGTGCCTCCAAGGCTTTTTTATACTTCTGTTATATTAACTTCTTCTTATATCAAACTCAAAACAGTACAATTTGTATTGAGCAAAATTATCAAGCAGAGGCTCAAATAAAAAAAGCCTGAACTCTTGTTCAGATTTACTTGATGGATAGAATCAACTTTAATAAACTATTTTTCCATAGATAAGATGAAAATGTTTGAAAGTTTGGGGGCCTTAAAAACAGGGAGAAATCTAGAAATGCCCTTTAAATATAAAGTTGAAAGAATAAAATCAATAAGTAAATGCATTTGTCATTAAATTCCATAGGAGAACACTGCTGCTTTGTTAATTAGAAAATCCAATAGAGATTTTTGTTTAGGGATAGTGTCTTTTTAATATTATTGTGATATTAATAAAATGCACAAATAGAAAGTCTCTTTGGCATTTTAGCTTGGTATAGTTCATAATACTAACTCATAAATGTCTCAAGTTCGGAAAAAATGTTAATAAATTTCATGTATATTTAAAGTATGCAACATCTTATAAAATACATGCAGAGAGTAAGATGATTGTTATATTGAAGCAAATTAACAAATTCACTGTCTCACATAGTTGCCTTTTCCTATTGTGGCAGGAACAGCTAACCGCTACTACTCCTTTAGTAAAAATCCTGAATGCAGTATTATCTTTAAAATTTACTTGGTACATCAGATCTCTAGACTTGTTCAGCCTACATCCTGCTACTTTGTATCCTTTGTCCTATTTCTCCCCATTTCCTTCTCCCCATCCCACCCATGGTAACCACTGCTGAAAAAATATATTTTTATTTATTATATTTATTGGTGCATCGTAGTTATACGTTTTGATAAGTGTCAGGGTATCAGAAGCATGCATGCACACATTGCTCATTTAGCCCTCTCTCAAATCCCACCCTATTCCCTCCCCCTTCCCTCCTTTCCATGCTCAGCATAGTGATTGACTCTGATAAGTTTGTATGTTTTTGAACATAGCAATGAAAAATATTTACACAAATTATTTCCTACTGGCTTATATCTTAATACACTCAGATAAGCCATTTATCTCTTCCATTATTATTTCTTTTATGATGATGTCTTATCTAACTAACTAGAAAATTACTTTCTCAAAGACTTCCTTATACTTCTTCATTTTTCCCATAGCAAATAGAATAGTTCCAGACACATAGCAGATATTCAATAAATGTGCTTTGATTAATTGAGTACATTTGGAAGCTTCCTTCTGTTTAATGTTTGCAGTGTTAATCGCCATCTGTGATCCCATCAAGTCACTGTTATATAATTACACAAGACCAAGCATGCAGCCTCTGGTGATCCTTTTAGGTCTGTGCCTTCTTAAAGTTAATTCAGATGTGTATGTCAGACTAGTAGGTAAGACATCCCTTTGTACATTCTCGCTCTCTCTCTCCACATTGAAGAAGGAGAGGAAAACTGCTCTCCTCCCAAGTCTGCTCTTTGGGGATATCATATGTGTTTTAAGTATTATTTTTTCAATACATTTTTATAACTTCTATATCATTTGCCTTCAGAGACTCTTGTAGAGAATACAGACTATTATACTTACTCGGATAAATGCCACATTAAAGTGAAATAACTGACTTAGGGAAACACCTAAGAGGAATAGATACTTTACACCTGGCTGCAAGACGTGGGGAAAGGCAGGCCAAAGAAGTCTTTTATGCAGAAATAACTGGAAGATTCTTGAAAAGACAGGAGTCACCGGTATTCTGGTTTTCTATCAGTATATCACTATCCTCAATTTAATTCATAAAACCACAAAAAGCACTTATTTTATTGTCTCTCATGCTCTAGTATAGACTGGCATCAGGTTTTCCACATTGGAGTGTCTTTTATGAACTGAATGTCTATGCCCCCAAATCATATCTTGACAGCCTATCCCCCAGTTTGATGGTAAGAGGAGTTGGGGCCTGTGTGAGGTAATTAGGGTTAGATGAAGTAGAAAAGATGAGACCATATCCCAGTGGAATTAGTGCCAGGGCTTGCTTGCTGTCTCTCCTCCATAGGAGGTTACCCTGAGAAGGTAGCTGTGCAGAAGACAGAAAGAGAGCCCTCAGCAGTACCCTACCATGCCTGTACCCTGATCTCAAATTTCCAGCCTCCAGTACCGTAAGAAAATAGTTGTCCAGGTCACTCTGTCCATGACATTTTGCTACAGCATCCCAGCTGTGTTGATTAGTGCAGGTCTCTGTTGTGGTAGTGGGATGGTGACTGAGGCTTCTGCACGCACATGTTGCAGTGGGTGGAGAAGGCACAAATAGCTGGAGGTTAAAGGTGCTGGGCTCCATAGTCCTACCTCTGTCTCTATGTGGTCACTCCACAGGGCTCTTCAGCATCTTGGTTTCAGAGTAGGCAGGTTGATTAAGGGAGGTCCAATGCTCCAAAGGGACAGGTGTCGATAGAGAGACCAAGCCAGGGACACACTGTACCACCTTTTAGGGCGTAGCTTAGGCAGCTGTGCAGCATTATTTCGATTACATGCTGTTCATTACGAGCAAGTCCCTTAAGTAAACCCTTGTTCTAGGGAAGAAGAATTGAACTCCACTTCTTGATTAAATAAATCAAAAGCTTGCATGGTTTAGAGTCACTGCACCCTGTGAAGAATTATTGGTGTGCATTTACATGGTGCTTATAGGAGAAAGGAGGGAAAATGGGGCTTTTGTAGTAGAAAGAATAATGGGAGACTTTCATAGAACATTTGCTGAGTGGTATCAAACACATTCTCACAATATCCTTCATGCCATCATATCCGGGGGAATGCTTTTTAGTCCTTATCTTGTGTTGATACTACTGACTATTCCTCCAACCCCAGGAAGAGTCCATCTTTTGGTTCCAGTTATGTCTCCACTCTTCTGGTTTGCATCTGTTTGCTTCTTTCAATCTCTTTGACGGTTTGTTTTCCTGGAACATGCCATATCCAGTCCTCACCAAATCCTAAAACTTGTCTCCTACCAATTGCTCAATCTATTCACTCCTCTCCATCCTCACTATCAGCCCTTTTAGTTGATGCCAGTCTCATCATTTCTATCATTCAACATTTATTTCCTTTATACCTACTATGTACTATATAGAAGCTGGGGCTTATATCAGTATACAAAATAGACAAAAATACCTGTCATTTTTCAGTTGTAGTGAAGAACACAGCCTTCTATGCCCCCTCTGCAGGGGAACAAGGTTATTGACATATTCATATATATTTACTACCTGCACTCCTTTGCATTATTCAGCTTATGTAAATGATTCACTTTCTATGTAAATGAGTCACTATGCAAATGATTCAATTCTGGAGTGGCTCAAGGTAAGTGGCATTTAGTAACACACCAGCACCTGTAGTTTGGATGATCTCTTCTTGTCACTTTCAACTTAGGGGCTTTCAATTAAAATTGCTGGGGAGGGAGCTGGGGGAAAGCCCACCAAGCGCTGTGTGCATGTATGTCAGTATCACTATGAACTACATTATGATGTGAGACTATAATGCACAATAAAAGTATAAAAGATGCTGTTTTTCTATGTGAAATGTGCTGATTTGTGTGGGTACTGTGTCCAGTTGGAGGGTATATGGGCCTTTATACCCCAGTTGCCCCTGTTCTGGAGACTAGGCACTTAGATCTTTGAGACATGCACCTAAAGCCGTCTAGAGTTAATTTAATATATATTTAGCCTGTGTTTCAAATCAAGTCATTCTAAACATAACCTTCCAGTTTGTCACAACCCTGTGTGATCATTTGTCTCCATTTAGTATATTTTCAGATTTACCACATTTTCAAATTTAACCTATTTTCACAAATGGTTAAAAGATGTTAGGATACCTCAGTTTTGTATGGGGATTTTTAGGGGCCTTAGAAGATAGTTAAAATCTCAATCATTCCTTCTTCATGCTCTTCTGATTTTTTTTTGAAATGTGAAAATCATTGGAAGGAGTGATTCATTCATTCTGAACTTATTAGATATGTATTCTTCATTGCAGATTCAAGTTTAGGAGGTGAATTTGGGTAGGAAAAAGAGGAGCTCAAATGCAAGAGCACTCTTAGGAAGTCGGGAGCGATACATTGCCAAATAAATCACAGAGGAGCTGGGCATGGTGGTGCACACCTATAATCCCAGTCCTTGGGAGACTGAGACAGGAGGATTGCAGGTAAGGCCAGTTTCTGCAACTTAGCAAGACCCTGTTTCAAAATAAAAAGGGTTGGGGGTGTAGCTCAGAGGTAGAATGTTCCTGGGTTCAATCCCAAGTACCACATACTCACACACCAAAAAAAAAAAAAAAAAATCAGAGGGGATTCCTTTCATTGTTCTCAAAAAAGGGCTAAGCATGTCTTGATGATAATGTTAACATCTGAGAAGTTTAAGTTTCCTTGTGAAAAATTATTAGTAGGTTTGAGAAGTTTAAGTTTCCTTGTGAAAAATTATTAGTAGGTTAGAGAGAAAGTATCTTTAATAGAATGTATTTCTCTAATGTCCTGTTAGGGCTAAACTTTAAGCTCCAAAGTAACAAAACATTTATTGAAAACTCAAATTATTTCTGCAAGAAATGGCTGCATCAACCTCTAAGTAATACACCTAACAACACTCCCCCAATCATAAGGCTGGGCCGCAACCTTTGCTGCGGGATATTCTACAATCTACCCTGATAAGCAGTTTCAGATAGGACACGACACTTTCTCTTGTCCTCTCACAGATGGGACAGCACAAATTGTCCTCCAGTGTTGCCCACTATAGGCAGAGGTTTGAGTTATAATCTGTGTAACCTCAGATTAATTAATTTGCATCTCGAATGTTGTGAAATGGAGTTTGCACGATCATTCCTGGAGATATAAAGAAGAGTTTATACTACTCCCGGGTCCGAATTAGCAGTCTACAGGGTACCAGGAGACAGACATCAACTCCACCTACAGGATCCTGCAAGGGGAAGTGTGAAGGGAAAAGTATGACACTATCTGGCTTCTGTCACATAGATTTGAAAATTAGGTGACTCTATCAATGTGGCTGAAAAAATTCCTGCTTTTCCTCTCATGAGAGCCAAGTAAAGACTTGAACCCACAGAGGGAACAAGAGTCCTTGTGAGGCACGGTAGCATCAGCAGACTGTTTTACCTGGCATAGACACTTGATGTCCAAAGGAGACTGTGAGCCAAATATGGACACCAGGCAGCATCGGTGGATGCCGTTGATTCCTGGGAAGGTTTACCAGCGTGGGGGGTTGGTGGAGGAGGGTCCATCTGACTGGAGACACTCAGTCCTACCTTCTCAGTCAAGAACAGTAATCATAACGGGTATGGTGGTGCATGCCTGTAATCTCATTACTTGGGGGGCTGAGACAGGAGGATCACAGGTTCAAGGCCAGCCTCAGCAACTTAGCGAGGCTCTCAACAACTTAGCGAGACCCTATTTCAAAACAAAAAATAAAAAGGGCTAGGGGTGTAGCTTGAAGGTAGAGTGCCCTTGGGTTCAAACCCCAGTGCCACACACACAGGTGAACACACACACACACACACACACACACACACACACACACCAGTAATCAACACATGTGTGATGCTTTATAGTTTACAAGTAATTTTCCATACAACTCCGCAAATTAGTAGTGGACTATGAGGCACTGTCCACACTGCATGGGCAGAAAGATGAGGTTCAGGTAAGTTAGATAACTTACTCAAGATCTGTCCTTTACCTAGCACCAAAACTATGACCATGACTCAAGTGTCTTTTTATGATTTTTCTACTATAACAAATAATTTCCACTTTTTATATGTAGACATGCCAAGTGTTTCATATGAAGTATTTTAATACATTGAGATAGATTAATGATAGGAGTTACTTAAATAAATGAAATAAACATGTCAAAGTCAGAGACCTAGTCTTTCATTAAAGAAACAATTGACTTATTTCCATTTTTCCTTCTCACACCTACTCTATTTAATATTGGATTTTGTGTGCCATCTAGTGGCAATTTTACAAATTACATCTAAAACGGGCCCTGCATTAGGTTTTCCAATCTCTGTTTCTAAACTATACTCAGTCTTCATCTTCACCTTACACTTCTCAAGCACTTTTACGTAGAGTTTTTCTTATATAAAAAATTAGTGAGTATGCTGATTTTTAGAATGGCCCAGTTTTTGACTATCATACTATGTCATATAGGACAATTATCTCTTTTTTCTTTTTAAAATTTCAATTTTTTCTTCAACAAAATCAGGCAATATTCTCTTTTGGCTACAAAATTCTGTGGCTTTCCTACAACTTTACTTAACATCAGTAAAATTACTGTGATTAAAAAAATCACTCTCCCTCTATTCTAATACCCAAGTCTACCTACTCTTATTTGGAGATCCCTGTGGAGCAGTGAGAGAGATTCAAAGGCCAGAAATATGTGGAAAATCAAAAAATGATTTGAAGGCACCAAATGCTGAGTGCTTGTATTTCAATGTCAACATAATTTACCTTATGATGTGAGACTATAATGCACCAATAAAAGCACATAAAAATTATGACATTTTTCATATGTCATCATAAAAAGCATTAAAAAGCAAATTGAGAGAACTGCTGAATCTACATAAACATAACTACATCAATGTATTTGCAAATGTTAGTGAAGTATCACATATAATCTCAATTTGCCTTCGTAACAGCTCTGTGAAGACATTACAGCAGATGTGTCATCATTATTTGCCAATGAATAAACAAGGAAAGAAAATATCTAGTGGCTTGATGAATTTGACAAAGGCAAGAAGTCGTGGAAAGTGAATTAGAACTCAAGTCCGGGCTGCTGCCTACAGACGAGCAACATGGGGCTTGAAGGGGAATGGGAAGTATGGAACCTGGGGCTCTACGCTAGACCTGTGAAGTCAGAATCTGAGGATCACAAGATCTTCCAGTGACTACATGTCAATCAAAGTTTGAGAAGCACCAGTCTCGCCCATGAGCAAAGATGAGACCGAAATGCCTCCCTAAGGTTTCTGCAGTGTTGGAATCTGTTTTAATCTGAATAAATGCTTAAATATAGGAAAATATTTTCTTCAACCTAGTTCCTCCCCCCACATACACACACACCTTTGCCACCAGTAATCACTGCTTTGTTCTCTGTATATATTTGAGTATTTTTAGATTCCACATGTAAGTGAGATGATGTAATATTTCCCTTTGGCTTTACACTTAGCATAATGTCCTCTAAGCTCATCTATGTTGTGGCAGATGGCAAGATCTTGTTCTATTTTAAGGCTGAATAAAATTTCATTGTATATGTGCGCCACAGTTTTTTATCTTTTTGTTTGTTTGTTTGTTTGTTTTGCGGTACCGGGTATTGAACCCAGGGGCGTTTTACCTCTGAGCTACATACCCGGCCCTATTTTTTTTATACTTTATTTTGAAACTGGGTCTCACGAAGTTGCGGAGGGCTTCACTAAGTAGCCGAGGCTGGCCGCGAACCCAGATCCTCCGGTCTCTGCCTCACAAGTACTGGGATTATGAGCGTGCGCCACCACACCCTGCTTTATCATTTGTTTATTGACAAACACTTGGGTTGTTGGCATATCTCAACTATTGTGAATAATACTACAATGAACATGAGCTTGTAGATATCTTCATAAGCGGATGATTTAATTCTTTTGGGGTATGTGCCCAGAAGAGGGATTATTTGGTCATATGGCAGTTCCATTTTTAATTTATTTAGGAAACTGTTTTATATAATGGCTGCATCACCACTGACAGCACACAAGAGTTCTCTTTTTCCACACTCACCAACATTTGTTATCTTTTGACTTTTTGGTAGTACTCATCCTAATGGGTGTGAGGCAGTGTGGTATTTCACAGTGGTTTTGATTAGCATTTCCCTAATGATTAATGATGCTGACTACCTTTCCCATACCTGTTGGCTATTTCTGTGTCTTCTCAGAAATGTATATTCAAATCTGTGAGTTTTTAAAAATGTGTATTTTTTATTCAGGGTATTTTTCCACTGTTGAATTATGTGAGTTCTTTATAAATTCCCAGTTTATGGACTGCTGTTTTATTCTAGTGACTGTTTCCTTTGCTGCACAGAAGCTTTTAAATTTGATGTAGTCCTTGTGTGTGTGTGTGTGTGTGTGTGTGTGTGTGTGTTTGTGTGTGTGTGTGTGTGTGTTATTAGGTGTAGAGCCCAGGGACTTGTGCATAGCACTCTATGACTGAGTTCCATTTCCCAACCTTTATAATTTTATTTCGAGACAGAGTCTTGCTAAGTTGTCCAGGCTGGCCTCAAACCTGCTATCTTCTTGCCTGAAACTTGTGAGATTGCTTTTGTGACCTGAGTTTTTGATGTGATATCCAAAAATCATTGCCAAAGTCATGTCCAGAAGCTTTTACTTTATGTCTCTTCCAGGAGCTTGCTCACATTCTCTCTCTCTCTCTCTCATTTCTCATTCAGATAGTCATTTTTCATCATTTTATTGAATCATCTACTTACATGTTCTTTTGTCTCACTGAGTTATCTTAAGATCATTATTTTGAATTCCATTTCACCCAATTCACAAGTTTTCTTTAGTGGTTTGGTTGCTTTAGTGGTGACGTTTTCCTTCCTTCTTCATGCTTCTCCTGTGCCTGAGTTGATGTCTGTGCATTCGTTGGTGCCGTCACCTCTTCCAAACTTTACAAAATGGCTTTCATAAGTGAAGAATTTCAATGGAAGATGGGCTGAGGGTCTGGTTGGGTCTGGTTCTGTATGGGTGCAGCAGTGTGGTCCCTGCAGCTTTCTCAGCTGTGAAAATGTCAGCAATGGCTGCAGCTGCCTCCGTGCTACCGGCTGCAGTAGTCTGGAAGTGACAGTGGCTGTGTGGCTCATCAGAGCAAGAGCTCCAGGGAGTCCCTTGTTCTTGTCTTCCTCACAGTGGGGACTTATCTAAGGGGCTCTCTCTTGATGCTGAGTCTGACCCGGCTCACAGGTAGACAATGTGGCCCTGAGACCCAGGGAATAGGTGCTTGGAGTGCCTGTGGAGTCAGGATTCTGGGCAAAAGTTCTTGAGAAACTACTGTAACACCCCTGGCTTCAGAGTAGGTTCACGCTCCAAGGCTAGAGTGGATTCAATTCTCCCACTAAGTCAGAGTCTGTTTCTCAGAGGCTTGCCCCACAGCTTGAGTCCAGGGACTGGGGTCTAGCTGTGGTTATGATGCTGGGGTCCCGGGCACAGCTGTGGCATGGCTCTAGGAAAGCAGTTTTCTGAAATGTTGTGCCTTGGGGAGCAAGGCACAGCTGCAATTCTGGACCTAGAATCAACAGGACACAGTGGCAGCTCAGGTTCAGGGGAGGAGGTACCATGCAAGGTGACCTGGATCTTAGGATGGTGGATCCTGGCAGTAGCCCAGGCTCAGTTAGGCCAGGCACCACAGTGCAAGACCCAGGAGTGACAAGATGTTGCTGTGGCTTGAGCTTAGGGGTACAGTGAGTAGCACAGTATTGACTCCTTCTTGAAGAGGTGGGGTACCTCAGCCACTAGGACTTTGGAGGGCTAAGCCAGCTCCAGGTAGATGGGCTGCTGAGATTATTTGACCTGGAGTGCAGGGTGCTGCAGTTTAGCCAAGTCTCTGACCCCTGGCACTCTAGATACAATATCTGCTTGGCCCCAGAAAGCATGGTATGGGTCAGCAGAGTCTCTGGATCCCTGAGTGGTTGGGGGCACTGAATTGTCCATAGTGCTAGGAGTTGCAGCTTCTCAGGTTTGCTGGAGCCAGAGCCTCTGGTGGTGGTGGTGGGGGCAGGGTGCACCTTCACCTGTGGAATGGTGGCAGTGACTGTTCCACTGTGCCAGAAGACTGAGGTTCCGGGGTGGGGGGCAGGCTGCTGTCACTGCTGTGGTGCAGGGGTACGATTGCTCCAGGAGTTCCAGGCTCTGGGTCCCTGGGGTGGGGCATCACTCTAGCTCAGCCCTAAAGGGAGATCACATCAACAGCTGGGACAGGGACCCTATCATAGCTTGGCACTGGGGCAGAGGACATGGCAGCATCTCTGCCCTGGGATGTCACACCAGCAAGCGGGCATGTCACAGTGCCACCTGAGCCTTAGGGTGCAATGGCTACTTGTCCCTGGAATGGGACACACCGTAGCAGTGATTCCAGTTCCATGATGGCACAAAGCAGTAGCAATGCCCCGACTCAGCAGGGCGGGAGAGGCATGGTCTAGTCCTTCTCTGGGGCAGCTCAGTGTGTGGACCCCAGAAGCTCCCTCCGTGGGCAGGAGTCCCCAGTGGTGAAGATCGCAGATGACTTTGGCAGTGATGGGGCTGCTGGGATCCTCTTGCCTACATTTACCACAGGAGAAGTCTTCCAGGTTCCCAGTTGATCCTGACTGCTTCTGAGGGGCAAAGGCATTTCCTTCCCTCCTCTATGTCATCATCTTGGTTTCTGTTCTCTATGGGATTTCTGTTGCTTCTTTGCTGTTCTTTGGTGCTGTCTTTGATTTATTTTAGTCAAGACATTGTTTTGTTTTGGTGAGAGAAGGAGAATAATAGGAGCTTCTAGTCATTCATGTTACTGATACCACTTTCTTCTGCTAAGTTCTCTGCTTTCAAGGTTCATATACTTAGATTTGGCCTATCTGAATAATCCTGATCCCTTTTTTAAGATCTGTAACCATAATCATGTCTCTTTGCCAGGTAACAAAATGTACTTACAGATTCTAGGAATTAGATATGTTGGGGGACACACTGCTCACCACAGTGCTAAATCCTTACAGAATTCTTCCTTGACCATGCAGTATAAAGAAACTGCTCCAACTTTGTGAGACCTGGTTTCAAAATAAAGTATAAAAAATAGGGCCGGGGGTGTAGCTCGGAGGTAGAACACCCCTGGGTTCAATCCCTGGTACCTCAAAACAAACAAACAAACAAACAAACAAAAAACTGCTCACTTTTTATATCAGTATAATTTTGTTCTTTTTGCATATCTTTATTGCTTATATCTCTTAGTATATTATAAGCTCAACAAGAACAAAAAGCTAGGACCTGATGATCCTAGAATAATGTTTGGCACATAATAGGAGCTGAATAATATTTGCTGCCTGAATTTTAAGCCAGTAGGTTTTCCAAACTTGTTGTTCATAAAATTCATAGTGTTATGTTCACATTAAAAGCTGAACATCTCAGTCATCATTCTCATTGATGTAATCCAAAATAACTGACCATGCAACTTAGAGGAAGGATGATTTACTTGCTCAATTTTTTTTGAGATTTGAGAGGTTCAGTCCATGTCAGGCCAGGTCTGCAGAGCTCAGGGCCTGGCAGTGGGAAGCAGAGAGAGGGAGAGAGAAAGGCTCTCACATCGTGGAGGCAGAAAGCAAGAGAGAGAACAAGGGGAGGAGAGGCCTTATATAATCCCCAAGGCCATACCCCTTCTGACCCTTCCTTGGCAACCAAGCCCCACCTTCAACATGGCTACCTGGCTTCTGTGAGGGGTAGGGGGACATTCTAAATCTAAACTATTACACTGAACATTCTATGAACAAGGTCATTTCAATGTCCTTATATATACACACTTATGTATATACATATACATGTCTGCATATATGCATGTGTATACACATATATGTGTCTACATATGTATTCATACATGTGTATATATAAAACATATTCGATATTTCCCTCTCATTTTCTGACTTAAAACTTAATATATAAAACAGAAAATTTTTGCCATGATTCAAAAGTTAAAGTTCAGATGTATATCCCTTTATTGTGCCCATTTTTCCTAGAGCCCTTGAGCCATGTGGAATATGTATAATCCTTTTATCACATAGTAGCCCTTTTGAAAAGAACTAAACTTTCGTATAGGTTGTCATTTTCCAAATAGAAATTCTGTAAGTCAGTACTCCAAATAGTTAATAGCAAAAAGAAGAAACTGTTCCATACTGAAATTTAGAAACAGTGGATCAAAAGGATAATGGTGAGCCAGGTGTGTCACACGCCTGTAATCCTAGTACTCGGGAGGCTGAAACATGCGGATTGCAGGTTTGCAGCCAGCCTCAGAAACTTAGGGAGACCCTATTCCAAAATAAAAAAAAGAATTGGGGGTGTAGATCAAAGGTAGAATATTCCTGGGTTCAATTCCCAGTAAAACACACACACACACACACACACACACACACGCACACACACAATGATGGTGTCTGAGAACATTTATCATGCATATATATATATTTTTTTGACTCTTCAATAGGTCTATTTAGTTGGCAACATTTTCCAAATATTTCACCAGAGGACCAATTTTTTCCCATAAACTATTATATCCCTAAGTTAGTGTTCTAGTGGATACTATTTATAGGATATCTTAATTCTCAACCAATAAGATCTTGAAGGTTTCAAAATTTATTAACACAGGTTTTACATAGGCTATCATGACTCCAAGGAGAAGCTGAAAAGCATCTAGTTTTAGAGGAATATTTTATTATTCAAAATATGATTTAAAAATAAACTTTTTACCATTGCCTAGCTTAACAAAATCTCCATGGCATAACCTAGAGCACTTATTATGCACTCCTTTCTGTCTGAGACATCTCATAATTGTTCATAAATTAAATGTATGGTCATTTTATAGGGTTGTAAAGAAAGGTCAGGAAATAAATTATGAGAAGCAAGCAAAATAGTCACAGCAGACAGTGTTTTTTTTTTAATGTACTCTCCATGCCCAAGTAAGTTTCATGCCTAAAACCTGCCAGCTGGGACTGGACTCTAGAGATAGAAAGCCAGACTGGTTGCAGCCTACCATCTCCTTTGTTGTTATCACTTGTAGCAACAGTTGACAAAGATCTGAAAACTCTTCCATGCTACTGAGGATTATTATCTGACACTTCTATCCACAGACAACTGGCAGAATGTATTGCATTATTCCTCCTAATTATCAGAGTCTAAAGATGTAGAGGGTAGACAAACTGGTTAGGGACCACCCCCATCTCTGTCACAGCTAACAATGCTCCCAAATTTCTTCTAATAAAATTTCCATAGTATTAGTGGATTGATGACTTCTGACTGTCATGATGGATTAACATAAATATTTGTAAGATGGTGAATAAAGTTTGCCACCGAATGAAGAATTTAATTTAAGGAATAAATAAAATTATGAGATATCTGAGATGTAAGGGAGGAGAATATCAGGAAGCTATGGCAGGAATTGAAGGAACAATTGGCATTCAGCATAGAAATGGCAGCTATGTGGTTCAGGAATGTGTTGTGTGGCACACAAAGCGAAGGCAAGGCAATCACTGCTGTGGTTGGAGGGTTAATATGTCAGTGAAATTTAGAGGAGAGGGAACAGAAGTAACATTTCAAGTACTAAGCTCTGAAGATGTGCCGCTTCCTGTCCTTGGCACCTTTTAATCATGCACAAATTAAATGTATGACTATCTTACAATGATTGAAAAATCAGAAAATAAATTATGAGAATCATACAAAATAGCAACAGCCAACAGGTTTTTTGTTTTTTTTTAATGTATGCTGCATTCCTAAGTAACTATTCTTAAGTGAAAGGGATCCATGCTCACAAAATTTTGGTAAGTTTTTCCTCTTAGATTTATAGCACGTTAAAGGTTATGAGAAGCCTTCCAAGAAGAAATCAGTTTTATGTTGTTTGTCAAGTTTATCAAGCTTTTTATCATAGGGCAAGAAAAGAGCAGGCAGGGAGGCAACTAGTACCAAATTCTGGCTAAAAGGAATTTATTTGCCATCCAGGCTTATCCTGAATATGCCATTTATAATTTATTTAGCAAGCCTGTATAGTGCTTTCTTTATATTTTGCATTCTTTGTTACTCTAAATAAACAGAAATATGTTCTTAATCTCAACATAAGAACCAGAGTATTGTGTAGGAAATTACCTTGATCCTCCAAATATATTGCCAGGTACTATCCCAGAGGACTTGGAATAGAGTATCTCAAAGAGTAATTTAATATTATCAAATAACATTTATTAATCAACCTAAAATACACAGTAAGAAACTGGGTTAAAGAGAAGGACAACAAACTCAGGACAGGGTGCAAGTGGGGTGGAAATGCTGCTGTATCTGGATCCAGAGACACCTAGTAACCATAAGCCCTCTCCCCTGTTGCATGGGCCTTCCCCTCTAATGGTGAGGAGTTTAAGGCCAGAGTTGGGGTTTGGGGAAGAAGGTCCAAAATATAGAGGGTGCCTGGCCTCAAAGTCTACTCTTAAATTGGGGAGACACAGGGGCAAGTACACATGGCCACAGCTGTAGAGAACAAGTGACTGCCATGTTTGCTGTTTGGTTTTTGCATGGTACCAGCAGGGGACAAGTGGGATATATCTGATGCATATAAATATCGTTTATTATGCACATTTAGTGGCTCATCTATGTCTGGTAGTTCCATCCCTTCTTATTTTCAACAAATGCTCTATTTGATATATAACATGTTACATTACCTACTCCCTTCCAAACTTAGTTTCATTGTTTTATCAGCAGAACTGAATATTCTTAAATAAGAAAAAACATAAATAATTCAGCAAAGTAATATACATTCTGGCAATAGGTTATGTGCAGGAGAAATTTCTAAATCCAAATAACCCTGAGGTCTCCTTGAACTTTACTAAACAAGCTGCAGGTATGCTGGGCAGGGTTAAGATAAGGAGGCCAGAGTGGGAAAGAGTACAAGGAAATGACTGGAGTATTAGCCAGTATAGATATAGCTTCACAAATTCATAGGACTACTATTTTTAAATGATTTTCCAGATACCAATGAGAAAATATATAAAATCATCCTACATTAATATTTGAAATAGGTTCCAGAAAAGAGAAAGTTCAAGTCCTTCCCCCCTAGTCAATATCCAGAGAGGAAGATAGCCGGGCATGGTGGTACACACCTGTAGTCCTGGTACTTGAGAGACTGAGACAGGAAGATTGAAGGTTAGAGGCCAGCTTCAGCAACTTAGCGAGGCCCTGATTCAAAATAAAAAATAAAATAGGGTTGGGGTATAGCTCAGAAGTAGAATGTCTCTGGGTTCAATCCCAAGTACCACAAAAAGAAAGAGAAGAGAGCGAGAGAGCAAGAGAGAAAGAAAGATATTCACACTTTTTTTTAAATAATGTGTATTTCCATTCTAAGATGATTTTCACAGAAGTCACCAATCACTAAATCATATTAAACTCATTATAAAACTACCCACAACATACTTCCTAACCTCGTTCCCAGTTATGTAGACTCATAAATGCCATAGTCTTCTAACTGTATAGACCAAAGATAGAACGAGGACAGAAAAACAGCTGTCCACCGCCACATTGAGTCTAGATAGAGCCCAGCTCAGCAGTCTCTTCCACCCTGACCTCCTTCACTTGTATACAATTGTGAAGACATTTTCCACCACCAATAAGCACTCTGCTTTGCATTCTTCTCTTTATCTCCTCCCTGCCCCATTTCCCATTCTACTGCAGATATCCAGTAAGCATGCATTCTAGCCCTGTTTTGGGCCCATAGCGAAGGTCTGTAGTTATTATTAAATTCAATATAATCTATAAAATTATTGAATAAATAAAATTATTGAATCCTCAACGTTTCCTTTAAGTGGATAATTTCCAATTCCATTTACCTGTCCCCTAGATTATAAACAGTAAATGTATTTGCCATGAATATTGTCAAACAGATCAAATAGCACATGCAGAAAATCCAGGGAATGTGATGTTAGTACCACTTTCTCTACTCCGCCATATAGATTAGCTTTACTACTATCTGCAAACACCATTTTACAACCTCAAGAGGGCCAATGGCGAAACAAGGGAATATTTATAGCAACATTTCCGAGTCTGATGGATTTCCTTTCAACTCAGTAGGCTTATACAGCTTTGATCTCTTATGCCATTCTGACAATAAATCAAACTAATACCAGCAACAGGTCAAATAAAATGCTTATGGCTAGTTCAGCTCCAACATGACTTCGATCAGTGCTTTTCAAAGATTTTTGGTGTGTATAGATCACTTGTGCATTACATTAAAATTCAGATTCTGATTCAGCAGAATCTGTGGTAGCACCTGATATTCTTCTGCATTTTTAACAAGTTCCAGATGATGCCCTGGCTGCTGGTTCAGAATTCACATAATTAAAGCAGCGAGACCGTAAAACATTTACACTTGTACCAGCTATGTCACAGTTTGCCTCCATGAATATATGGAATAGAGAATTTGTAAAATGTGTAGACCAAGTACCAATGTTATGCTTAGACCCTTTGTCCCGGAGAGACCACCAGGAGACCAAGTCATATGCAACTGCAGAAGAGCCGTTTATTCAAACTTAAGCTTGGGTGCCCGACATAAACTGACACAGCAGTTCAGTACAGGGACCCCGAGCACGTTTTTGCTTCAGTTGTGATGATTACTCTGGACTGTTAACTTGACTGGGTCATGAAACACCTAAGATTATGTGACTTTGGGTGTATTGATGAGATGATTGGTTTGTGTAATGGCAGACTGAAGGGGAAGTCCTGCCCTGAACCTGGGCAGCCCGGTTCTGGTAAGTGCAGGACCTGGCTAAAAGAAGGATAAAGCCGTGTGAAGGCATGCGTGGTTCTTCCTGAAGAAAGCACGTCTGCTCTCCTCTGAGATATCGGCCTTCAGCTCTTCTAACTGAACCATCACCATCGTTTCTCCAGAGTTTCCTGGCCTTTCCATCTTGGACTGGGACTGAATTAGTGTTCGCTCTGATTCTGAGGCTCCAGCTCTTGTGCCACTTGACCAGCTGCTGGTTCCTCCAGCTCTCCTCATACAATCGGAAACTTGGGACTACACTGCTTTGGATTGTAAACTGATTTGATAAATCCCCTTTTTTCATATACGTGTTCTGTGAATTCTGTTATTCTAGTGAATCCCGAAAATACACAGGGTTATGCTGGTCTCATAAAATCAATTTAGAAGTATTCCCTTCTCTTTGATTTTTTTCTTTTTTGATATAGATATGTGTTGCTATAAATTTTCTTCAAAATTGCTTTTGCTGTGTCTTGTGGGTTTTGGTACATTGTGTTTCTACTTTCCTTTGCTGAAAGAAATTTAATTTCCCTTTTAATTTCTTCCTTGAACCTATGGTTGTTCAGGAGCATGTTGCTTAATGTCCATGTATTTGTAAATTTTCTGAAGTTCCTCCTGTTATTGATTTCTAATTTTATACTATTGAGGTAAAAATAATATTAGCTATGAGTTTATCTATATGGCCTTTATTGTGTTGAGGTACATTGCTTCTATACCTATTTGTTGAGGGTTTTTAATTTTCTTGGAATATTATTTAAATCTTCTTAAATTTGTTAAGACTAATTTCATGGCCAAACATAGGATTTTTGTGGGTGTGTGTGGTACTGGGGATTAAATCCAGGGGCATTCTACCTTCATGCTATACATCCCCAGCCCTGTCTTATTTTCTTATTTTGAAACAGGGTCTCACTAAGTTGCTGAGGACCTTGCTAAGTTGCTGGAGGCTGACCTCGAACCTGAAATCCTCCTGTCTTAGCCTCTCAAGTACTGACATTACAGGTGTGTACCACCATGCCCAGTCTATCATATGATTTATGATGAAGAATGTTCCATGTGCAGTTGAGAAGAATGTTTTCTGAAGCCATTGGATGGAATGCCCCCTATCTGCCACGTGCATTTGGTCTATAGTATAATTTAAGTCCAAAGATTCTTTGTTGATTTTCTGTCTGGATGATCTGTCCATTGCTGAAAGTGAAGTGTTAAAGTTTTCAACTAATATTTTATTGTAGCCTATCTCTCCTTTCAAAACCTAGTAGTATTTACCTTTTATATTTAGGTGCTCTGATTTGGTGTACACATGTATTTATTATTGTTATATCCTCCTGCTGATTTGGCCCATTTATCATTATAAGACTTTGTCTTTTTATGTCTACTTCATGATTATTTTGCCTAAGTATAGTTAATCCTTCTCTCTTTTGCTTTGCATGGAGTATATTTTTCCTTCCTTTCCTTTTCAGTCTATGTGTCTTTATAGGTGAAGTGTGTCTCTTAAAAATAGCATATAGTTGAGTCTTATTTTTTTATCCATTCAAGTATCCTCTGTCTTTTGAAGCATTTAATCCATTTACATCCAAGGTTATTTATTGAAAGGTAAAGTAATATTACTGCCATTTTATTATTTGTTTTCAATTTGTTTTATAAATCCTTCCTTTTCCCCTCTCTTCCTCTTTTTGTGGTTTATTTTTCTCTAGTGGTCTGTTTTATTTGCTTTTTATTTTTTGTATATATACTATTATAGGTTTTTGCTTTGTGGTTACTATGAGGCTTACAAAAATAATCTTATAGTTATAATAGGTTATTTTAAGCTGAAGACAACTTAACTTTTTTTTTTTTGCGGTACTAGGGATTGAATCCAGGGGCATTGTACCTCCAAGCTACACCCCCAGCCCTATTTTTTATTCTTTAATTTTTTGAAACAGGGTCTCACTAAGTTGCAGAGGGCCTCACTAAGTAGCTGAGGCTGGCTGGGAACCTGCTATCCTCCTGTCTCAGCCTCCCAAGTACTGGGATTACAAGTGTGTGCCACCACTCCCAACTTACAACTTAACTTTAATTGCAAAAATAATGAAAATAAACCACTACAATTTTATTCTCCATATTTTGAAATTTTTATGTCATCATTTATATCTTTCTATATTTCATATCCTATAAAATCATTTTAGTTATTTTAATAGTTTTTCTTTTAACCTTCATACTAAATATAAAAGTGATTTACACACCATTATTACTGTATTTGACTATTTTGAGGTTGACAATGTTGTTACTTTTACCAGTGACTTTTATACTTTCAGGTGTTTTTGTATTACTAATTAGCATCACTTTTTATAGCTCGAAGGATTCAATTGAGCATTTCTTGTTAAAAAGGTGTTTTTGTTGAATTCCCTCAACTTTTGTTTGTCTGGGAAAGTCTTCCTCCTGCATTTCTGTGGGATAGCTTTGCTGGGTATAGTATTCTTGATTGGCCACCCCCCACCCCTTTGGCACTTTGAGTGTTATCTTTCCACTCAATGCTGCCATGTAGTTTCTGCTGAGAAGTCTGCTGCTATGTGTTTTGGAACTACTTTATATGTTATTTGCTTCTGTTTCTTGATGCTTTCAGGATATACTTTTTGTCTTTGATTTTGACAATCTGATTATAGATATGTGTTGGGTTAATCTTTTGTTAATTGAATATTTTGTTAAATGCATATATGTATTCTAATCCTTAAAATTTTTAGCATTTCATTTTTCCAATGCTATAAAATGTGTCAAAGATAAAAGATAATCTATACATAAAGGTAAGAGGTTACATTGAAATATCCAGTAGGATATTTCAATGATTGTAGACTTTTGACTTTCCTGAACTTGGAGATTTGTATCTTTTTCTAGGTTTGGAAAGTTTTTTCCCATTATTTTTTAATTTTTTAATTTTTTAATTTTTATTATTTATTTATTTATTTATTTATTTATTTATTTATTTATTTTTGCGGTACTGGGGATTGAATGCAGCGGCATTCTACCTCCGCGCTACGCCCCCGGCCCTGTTTTTTTATACTTTTATTTTGAAACCGGGTCTCACGAAGTTGCGGAGGGCCTCACTAAGGAGAGAGAGAGAGCGAGAGAGAGAGAGAGAGACAGGGAGAGAGAGAGCGAGAGAGCTGAGGCTGGCCGTGAACCCGCATCCTCCGGTCTCTGCCTCCCAAAGTAATGGGATTACAAGCGTGCGCCACCACGCCCGGCCCATTATTTTTTTTAAATAATTGTCTCCCTTTATTTTTATCTTTTTAACTTATTTGACTTGAACATTTGCTCTTTGGTTGCTGTCCTATAAATCTCACATGCTTTCTTCATTCCTTTGCATTTTTCTCTTTTTTTTCCCTTCTGGCTATATACAGTCATCCATAGGTACACATGTGGGATTAGTTCCAGGATGCCCACAAATATCACCATCTGCAGATGTTCAAATTCCTTATAAGAAATGATGTAGCACTTGCATATAAACTACACATATTCTCTTGTATGTTTTAAATTATACTAAACTACTTATAATACCCAATACAATGTAAATAATACATAGTTATATTGTATTATTTAGGGAATATTAACAAGAAACAAAGTCTGTACATGTTCAGTATAGGTGTGACTTTTTCCCCTGAATCTTTTTAATCCACAGTTGAATGAAACCATGGATGTGAACCCACAGATACTCAGAAATACTATATTTTCAGATGACTTGCTATGGCATTTACATATTTTTTTCTTCTGCTTGATCAAGTCAGGTGTTGATACTCAGTGTTTCTCATTATGTTCACTGTTCACTTTAACTCCAAGATTTCTGGTTTTAGTTTGTGTTATTTCAATCTCTCTTTAAATTTCTCAATCCAATCACTTATTGTTTTCCTCATTTCTTTGAATTATTTCTATTTTCTTAAATTTTTATAAGTCTCCCTCTAAACAGTTATTTTGTATTATTTGTCAGGCAGTTCATGTATCTCCTTCTCTTTTTGGTCAGTCACTAGTTCTTTATCTTTCTGGTGATACAATGTTTTCCTGATTGCTTTTGATCCTTGTGGCCATGTGTGAATGTCTGCATATTTGAAGCAGGCACTCCAAGACTAGGTTTATCTGGGAATACCCTTAAAAAGTTAGCTTATCCAAAGAATCTGGTCAGAGCATCTGGTGTGGTCCCCAACACCTGAGACTACTGTGTCTGTTGCAGTGCTAGGAGCACCACTCTTAGTCTAGAACATGGCTGGGCTCCTGGCATAGCTAAAGCTCATGGTCACAGAAACCTGTCACTGTGTTTGATCTGGAACCCAAGACCTCTATAGCCTGCCAATAGTGATGCAGGCACAAATGGTAGATTGGGTCTACCTTTTGGGGAATATTGGGGCCAGGGCAATTATACTTAATTTATATTGGCCTAGAATCATGGGTAGCAGTGCCTACTGCTGGTTTTTTTGTGCTACACTGGCATTAGGGTCTAAGGCAAAGTTCCATGCTTACTTTTCTTTCCCCTAAGTGGACAGTATTTCTCTCCATGCTACACTGCCTGGGACTAGGAGAAAGAGTGATGTGGGTATATAAAACTGTTCCTACTCTATCCAATGTATCTTTTCCTATTATTATGCTATAACTAAGTACTGTAATCTCTCATCTGGCTTCCTTAACACTTGTGTGAAGGTATTTTTAGGTATGGATAATTGTTTGTTTTTGATGTTTCTTTGGGGGGGAACGATTACTGGAGATTTCTTCTTCTACCGCCCTTTCCTTCAAACCCCTGTTTATCATATGAAAAGGAACTCTCCTGCTTTAAAGAATTATTTTTCCTACTGGATATTTCAATGTAACCTCTTACCCTTATGTATAGATTATCCTTTATCTTTGACACATTTTATAGCATTGGAAAAATGAAATGCTAAAAATTTTAAGGATTAGAATACATATATGTATTTATTTAAACAATGTTAAAGATCTGAGTCTGAATCTTTTCTGATATTTTAATGCCATGGCATTTTTGTATGTAGATCTGAGTGATGACTAGAAATACAGTTCTTGTGTGAGAGGTATTTTCTCACCCAATTCTTATAGTAGTTTTAGCTTTACCTAGTTCAGCCCTTCATATCTCAAGAATTAAAGACGTTTCTTAGATCAACATATCCACAACTACTTTAGTGAAGAGAACTGATTTTTAGTTATCATGGAAGGATGCTTAGAATCTTATCTTACATGTCAATATCTCAGCATGACACTTCTTTTTCCTCCCAATTAAAAGAAGAGTCGCTAAATATTTTGTTTCAAGTATTTGTCAGAGATTCAAAGACCCCTCCAAAGAGGTGGTATCCTAGTTTGGGGTTTTCAATATAAATTTTAAATATTTGCATAAAGAGGGCACGGTATTCTTAATTTTGTTTTTCAAACAGGCCAGTTACTACTCATTTGTTCTGTCTCCCTGTATGTGCAAAACACAAGCTAGTATTTAATCTGACTTCCCTTTCTATGTTGGAGCTTTTTAGGACTAGTGTTCTCTGCCATAGGTGAACTACTATCTTCTAAGCAAAGCATGGTAACCTGTTAATGTGTCTCTAAATGAAAGAAGAAACTTCACACCCTTGTACTCATGTCCTGCGGCTGTAAAGGTTAAAAATGTTTGGCTCTTTTCCCAGTTGGATTAAAAAATAGCCTAAGAGCAACCAGTTAAAATTGAATGCAGAAAGAATATTTCAGAAAGAAATATGGCTTCAGATTATACACTTCAACAGAAATTAGGGTAAACATTTTGTAGAACAAGAGAAAATAGACAAAGCATAGGAATTTCAGGAAGAACATCTTTTAATAGTGGAAAGTAGTACATCCAAGGTGACTATGAAAGCAAGAAATATTACAACAAATAGGTTTTAATGTATATTCTTCTATTTGTAGTGTTCCATACAATAATCTGTTATATCATTTACATCTTTTAATGGTAGAACAGCTTTCTGAGGTTGTCACATGTAAGTTGCAACTGAGCAGAAAGACCAAAACCTACTCAGATTTCCAAGAGATATATAACGTAGAAAATAAAAAGTCCTTAAAATACAAAGAGCTGCAGTGTGCTAAAAATTATGTCCATTTGCATGATCAGTGACAAAACAAATAAGCCCATTGCTAGAAAGTAAAAAATTGTTATGATATCTGCTGTTGCTGTACAAAGGGTTCCATAGAGAAAGAAACTTAAGTAAGGTATCATGAATGGCTCATGATCCAATCATGTTTTCCATTCTTAAATGTCTTTAAAATATCTGATGCTCATGAAATGCAATGCACTGACAGTCCTGAGGTCTGTCCATTGCAAGGGAACAGGGTCACTCGAAGCGTGATGCTGTTTTCCCTTGGATGAGGAAGACAGGAGCTGGGGCCTTGCAATTGTTTAGAACGTCCACTCCTCTGCTGAATTGGCCGCCAGGAAACCAAACAGTGAATCAAATCCAAAACAACCCAGTTCATGCTAGAAGCAGTTCTGTCGAAACTGAAATCAACTCAATTATGTAGATGATGAATTTTAAAAGGTGCTGGTTTTTGTTCAAAGTACAGAGTTTGGGACATCTTAATTCTTTTGAAACATGCTACGGCTTAGTGCAAAAAAAATATATATATATATATAGAAAGAGCACCACCAATTCTTCATCTAAAAGATAAGATGTGGTTTGTAAAAATAAAGCATTATATCTCCATTTTATAGATCGATATTACCAAAGGTTTTGGCGTAGCTGGTGCATAAGTGTAGACTCATTTACTACCTGTAAAGAAGAAGAAATGTTACTACTTATCAGAAAGCAGTGGAATAACAAAAAGATAATACTCGGTGTCTATATATCCAAGATATGACACTTTCTGTTATGTATCCCAGTATCTCAAGCTGAAGAGAGAAACTCTCTGATGGACTCACCATTAAGGTGGTACATGTGCCACTCAAGGATACAGGGAAGGCTGCTTTCCAATCCAAGAGCAGCTTTATCAGGTAAGTTTAATGCAAGATACTTAAGGAAAAAATTTATAAGTAATATACTATCTTTTGAAAAAGCATGCTTTCCCATTCAAATAAGTTTTGTGTTTTGCTCGACTTTTCAGTAAATGATCTTTTCTATCTCCTATGTAAGTGGTCATATGAATACCTTTGTTTCTTTTTAACTTGCTTGTTATTTGGCTAATAGCACATTCATATGTTAGACTAGTATTTGGCATACATTGTGTCCACACAGAGTCTAGCCAGGGTTTTCAGTCTTTTTATCAGTGAATAAACTGTCACAGAAATGATTCAATATTGGGTTCCTTCCCAAGGCACAAACTCTCAATCTCTTTAAAAAGAATTGGTCCTAACATTCCAATTTATTTAAAAAAGTTAATTTGACTGACTTAAAATTTAATTGTACTCAATTTTAGATATATTAGAAGCTATGATTTTCTGGAATGTCTCCAAAATATAGAATGAGTGCTTATGAATCCAGGCTATTGGAAACTCATGAAATTGTATTAGGGAGTAGATGGGATATGCCTTGTAAAATGTGAATGTTTAGCATGGTTCTGGCAGATAATAAAAGCTCAAATATTATTTATCAGTGGCAAATTCAGAATTCCTACCATAAAGCAATTTAGGTTTAATAGTCTGATTGGAAGTAGAACAAAAATATTTATTTAGAAGTTGTGATTTTCATAGCAATCATATTTCTACTGCCTGTTTTTAAAGGAATTCTAAACAAAGGTGTTACTCTGTTAATATATAGAGGGGATGTGGGCACTAATATGTAAATCACCGTGGTCTGAATCCCCTTTGCAATTTTACCAAGACTCTTAAGTGTCTCCACATTTACTTGTTCTTTCCTCAAATTTGAGTAACTTGGCTAATTCTATTTTCTAGTACTGTTATATTCAAAAATTTAGATCATGATTTTTAATTGTTCATTAGAAATTCATATTGAATATCTAGGGTGCACACCATGGCTTTGAACAAGAAATGGCTAATATGTGTATGTGAAACCATCCTGTTTTTACTAATATGTCATTTTTGTTTTGTAATTTATTTTACTTTCATGCTTTATCAAAATAACTTATTTTTATCTTGATCATTTTGGAGTTTTTGATTATTTCTTATTCCCCTATAAGTTTCAGTCTACCTACATTTCCACAATTTTAACTTTATATAACTTTCCTAGTCGACTGTATACTAACTTATCTATTTTCATCTATTTGTGGTTTTCATACTTAGCTACAAATAAGTATGATTGAACATTTTGGACAAAAGCTAACTTTATAATGGTCACATTTACCATTTTTTCTTTTCCCCCATTTCTTCCAGAACTAGGGATATAATTTAGTGTTCTGCTTGAAATTTCTGGGCTTATTTACTCATTCAGTCTTCATTTGTGTCTTAATATATTTATTAATTACCTCAAAAATTGGAGGATGTATTAAGAAATGATAATTGGGTAGACATCTGGAAATATCTGTGGCCTAATATACAACCCCTCTTTGATAAAGTGAAAATAAATAGTATATAAATTAATGTTATTTAAGCATATATATACTTTTGGTATATACTTACTTATTTTACTCTCTTTGATCTGCATGCACAGTATGAAATCATAAAAGCAACAAACATTGCCACTCCAACACCAATCAAGACCATTTCCACCAGGCCAAGGAGTTTTATTTTCCCAATCACTTTACTTCTGAACATTTCTGCCTTCTCATCGCCAATTGTACCAGTCTGTAATTAAATTAATAATTAGCATTATTTGGATAGATTAGTGAAACAAAATGTTCCAATGCTCCAATTATGTACATTCCTTTTCCTCAAACACATGTAGCAGGGTTATTCATGTGCATCTATAAAACAAGTCAGTGGAATTCCCTTTGCATACCAAAGACAAATAAATTCAATGTAACTCCCCTCCCTTTAAATACACTCTATAGCAACTTCATTCTATTAGGACTCATTTAATCTTCATAACTCTCTCTGAAATACTTCAGTTTTTCAAAGGTTGTTTCTTAGTGACACAGGGAAGTTGTAAAGGTCAACAGTTCTACTAGCTCTTAAGGCTTATGATATGCATTTTCTGTGACTGACCAATTCAGTGGTTTGCACAAAATAGAGCTTGTTAGGCAGTAGGATAGACTGTCAACATGTACTTTAACTAAGCAGGTGTTGGCTTTTATTAGCACTATTGTGCTCAGTGAGTCTTGATTTTTTTGGTGGTACATGGATGCATGTCTCTTTCCTATGACAAGCACTATGACAAGAAAAATATGTAATAGATTCTTTTTTAATATAATTTTAAAGTGTTTTGTTTTCCTAAAAGAAAAAAACCCTGAGAATTAACAAATATTTCTATGTGATTTGGTTTTCTCGAGTAGATATAATTAGTAATGTATAAGCTAATCCATATAGGCAATAGAAAAACAACTTTAAAATACTATATGAACATGTAATTTTGAAACATCAAAAGCTTTTTTATATAAAAAGTTAACTATTATTAATGATGAATAAGTGAGAACACTAACCTCATTAAGCCAAAGTATAGGGACAATATAATGCTTCTTCAGGCCCTTTAATGCTCTGTAATATACATTGAAAATAATTATGAAAATATACCAGTATATTTCTCTATACCTAATAGTCATCTTAGTAACAACTAGTATAAATAAATGTCCAGAACTCAGTTGCTCTTGTATCTTAAGTTTCTTGATTTTGTTTTCTGCAATGCATCGTTTAAATTTTAATATAGCTGTTTCTCAGACTTTTTACTCATAAATCTTTCTAATACAGATTTCTAATTAGATTGACTTTTTTCAAGCACTTGTTTTACTTTTTGACAATTTACTATTCAGGAAAGTAAAAGATGATCTAGAAGTTTTCACCATAGGAATACTATCTAATAAAGTGAAAGCCACCACCACAAAGTTCAACTAAAAACATTCCAAAATACGTAAATACCATTTCAATAAACACTTAGTATGACTGTAAATTATGGGTCAAAGTTATCATATGCATTTAATAATTATCACATAATGACATTATTCTAAAGAAGCTGGCATTTAATATTCTTTACACTTTCATAGATTTACTCACATCCTCAAAAATATGCTATAAGTCCTATTAAGATAATCTTGCTAAAAAGACTCACTCAATTTTTTTTGCTGGCTTAACCAATATGTTGACCTGCAGCCGTTTTGCAAATTGTAAAGTGAATCCAGTTATCTAAAAAGAGAAAAAAAACTAAAATAATTATCAACTTCTTTTAAAAACATTCTTTTACAATATCTAATGTTTACTTTTGCTTTGACAGCAGAAAAGTTAGTAAGAAAAACTCAAGATGAAAGAAGACTACTTGAAGCTTATAAAATTAATTAATTGGACCTGTTTATTATTAAATATGTTCTGGGTGTATTTAGTGTATTCACATACATATGTATGCATACACACACATTTTCTTTGTTCAACCTAACATCAAGGTTTTAGTTAGATTTGTGATATTTACTGAAAATGTTTTTGAGTAATCAATGCCAGTAGCAGTAACAAAATGTAAGAACCCAAATGATTAATTCCTGAACTATGTTTACTGACATATATATATTTCCTTCCTTCCTTCCTTCCTTCCTTCCTTCCTTCCTTCCTCCCTCCCTCCCTCCCTTCCTCTTTCTTTCATTCTGTGTGTGTGTGTTGTGTGTGTGTGTGGTACTAGGGTCAAAGCTAGTGCCTCACACATTCTAGGCTAGTGCTCTAACCTTGAGCTTCAACCCCAGCCCTTCTTTAACTTTTGAAAAATACACTAAAATAACTTAAAGATTAAAACTGGTACACTATAGCAATTCTCAGAGATCTTTCTTAACACTAAGTATAATAGATTTTGCCCTAAATTTAGATATAAAAATCTTTTAGTCCCTCATAGCATACAGTGACTCCTCATGGAAGCAATACCTACAGTGAAGTTTATAAGCATAAAACAGTTATATATATGTATATATATGTGTGTGTGTGTGTGTGTGTGTGTGTGTGTGTAAGATTAATATATATATATATATAAAGTATTTTAACCAACTAGATTTATTTTTATTATTAGTATTCTTGATATTCTTGACCTATATAAATTAAAAAGGCTTATAAAGTTCCATAGACTTAAAGTAAAATGAATTTTCTTGACACTTACATGCAATAGGAAGAAATCAATGTAATTTTCACTGACAAAGTTTCAATAATTTATTAAGAACATGACTCAAAAAGTGTGATAAGTGTGACTGAAAAGATTTTTTTCTAGAGCTGGGAGTGGTGGCGCACGCTTGTAATCCCAGTACTTTGGGAGGCGGAGACCAGAGGATCCGGGTTCCTGGCTAGCCTCAGCGCGCGCTCTCTCTCTCTCTCTCTCTCTCTCTCTCTCTCTCTCCCTCCCTCCCTCCCTGTCTCTCTCTCTATCTACCTAGTGAGGCCCACCGCAACTTCGTGAGACCCGGTTTCAAAATAAAGTATAAAAAAATAGGGGCGGGGGTGTAGCGCGGAGGTAGAACGCCCCTGCATTCAATCCCCAGTACCACAAAAAAAAAAAAATTTTTTTCTTTCAATTTCATTTTTAAGAAAAATAACGTATTTGCTTACAGGCTCAATATCCAGGTATGTCCTGTGTTCTTCCTCATTTGGACTTAAGCCTTCGATAGGTGCTGAAATATCAGGACTAGCATGTAGAAAATGAGGGAGTGAGATGTACACAGGTTTTCCTGAAAACAAGTTTTAAGAGTGAACTGGAAATAAATCACTTCATTTCACATACCATTTAGAAAATATTTCCTTAAAAACAAAGCTTTTTAGATAAAAAAAAAGTACATGGTTTCAAAAAGTGATTAAAGCCTATGGTAGAAAACGATATCAGATTACTATTGTATACAAATAAAATATAAAATTATGAATCATCCTACTGACCATCGGTTATGTCACTTGTTCATTCTTTAGGCATTAATTTTCAATATGCAAAGTTTATCTGCTAAACACAAAGTTTCAACTATGTATAGGCTTATTGAATATATTATTCAATATATAGATTCATGCATATATATTCATATTTACTTACTGAATACATGTATATATTTACATATATATTTATTCATGTTTCAGGCAGCAATATGTCTATGTACTGAGAATTAATTTATGAGTTTTTCTTTCTTCATTTGCACCCCCTACATGAAGACTATGAGCCAGATAAGACAAGTACTAGGTTTACCAATTCTTATTTTAGAGACACACTAAAAATACATTTACTTTTATTTACCACTTTTTAGGAAACAGAAATCTAGAACAATGGCAAACGGATAACTTGGGATGCTCAGAATATTCCAGGAACTTTCACTCCTCCCTAAATATGAAAGCAGCAATGAGTAATATTGGTGTGATTCTCCTAATTACTTAGTTTGGCAACATGGAAACATAATCAAAGACTCAAAAACCATATCAAACCAACACCAAAATTTTCTGTCACCAACCCTATCTTTTACCATTATTGCTTTCTTTAATTTTAAATTTTGGCTAGAAAGAGATTCTGGGTAAAGGTTCTATTTTAAAGAATACTGCAAACTATGCCATGAACCATGATACCAAGTGTATTTACGCACCATCTTTGCATTTGCCGATGTCTAGCACACCATATGATGTACAATTATTTGAAATAATTTTTTCTGTGCAGAAACACTCATTGTCTGGATTTTGAGCTGGGGCTGCAAAGGCATTGGCTGGAAGAATATATCTATACACAGGGATTCCTTTCAGGTCAACTTCAGATCCAAATACAGCATAGATTGACCTAAACAGGGAGAGAAAGAGTTTCATTGCAGGAACCACATTCTGAAGGTCCATTTTCCCCCTTATTTTTAGTTTATATTATTGCTTTAACTTAGAGAAAACATACATTCTCATTAGAATTTAAAATTCATAGAAAAAAGTTGTTGAAAAATTTTAAGATATACCAGAACTTGATACCTGATTGTAAAATATTCTTACTTTTATTCTCAAAAGCTTCCAAGGGCAAATTTTGCTTGTGAACTACCATGGAGTATATATAACAAAAATATGCCTCATAATTAATTTTTCCTACAGATTAAATATCTGACATTTCAAAATTCTCCATTTGTACCCCGTTTAGATGAAATAAAGCTTCTGTCTTTCAAAACTTAACCTTGAGAAAAGCCACTCACTTACCAAGGTATATATTTGACATATACCTCATAGACTTCTATCATCTGTCAAGAGTCCACCATAACCTAGCCAGTGTGCTACAGCTCAATAGAGTCCTTCTAATCCTCAGATGGCCCTATAGAAAAAACACTGTTCTCATCAATGTTACAGATAAGAAAAAGTTTGAGAAAATAAATTCTTCCCCACAATCTCATTGTCTTTAGGGACAGGGCTGAGGCTCAAGGATAGTGGCATGGGCTTCAGTGCTTCTGGGGTGTCTACTGGACCCCATCAATTTGAAAAGGTGATATAGTGGTGGGAGATGACATTAATTAACACTGTTTTGTGACAGTTACATCATCTTCTTTTGGACATCTTTAGAAAGACTGGGCATTTCTTTCTAGACTTGTTACTAAATACACTAATAGTTTATTAAAAGAAATGAAAATTCTTTTAGAAATGGCAAAGAAAATGATTTGCATTAAAAAAGTTGACACATATAGAAGGCTATTTTGCAAAGAATAAACATTTTTAGTTCCATAGTTTTGAAGTTATTAATAAATCAAGAAAAAATAACCTAAGTATATTTCATTTCTCTCAAATAATGTAATTATTAGGTAAGGGTTTCCAGATCTTCATTTTATCACTTGAGGAAAAAAAATCAACTCATAGATGTACATTGGTGTCTTTGTCTTACCTGCAAATATCAGAGGAGAAGAATTGCAATACTCGAGACTTTTCAAGAAAAGGTGGAAATGAAGCTGCATCTGTTTAGAAATCAAGTCAGTGACAAATGATTAGGTGTGATATGCATACTAGAAAAATCTAGAAGTTTCTATTCTAACATAGCCAATGGAAATATAATACAAACCACCTATGCAATTTAAAAATTATTCAATACTATAGTTACTTAAAGTAAAAAGAAACAGATCTCCAAAATATCATTTCAACATATAATCAATAAAAAATGAGATATTTTATTTTTTCAAGATCCAATGTGCTTTTTTTTTTTTTTTTGCGGTACCAGGGATTGAACCCAGGGGCTTTCTACCTCCGAGCTACATCCCCAGCCCTATTTTTTTATACTTTATTTTGAAACCGGATCTCACAAAGTTGTGGAGGCCTCACTACGTAGCTGAGGCTGGCCACGAACCCGGATCCTCCGGTCTCCGCCTCCCAAGTACTGGGATTACAAGCGTGCGCCACCACGCCCAGCGCCCAATGTGCATTTTTTGAATGATAGCATATTTCAATCAGACTAGCCACTTTTCGTGTACCTGATAACCACATGTAGCTAAAGGCCAGATTATTGAATATTCAATAACAAATCTATATAGCATGCACATTTATTGATATAAAATAAAAAACAAAAAGTGGTAAAATCAGATGTTGCTAAAGCTGCGATTGTGTGGTTTTGTGATGCCCAACTCCGTCTTCAGAGTGGCACTTTTCTTGCCATGAAATTCAGTTAGAACTCCAGCTATATCGACATTGTTCTCATTTTTACTAGTGATTCATTCAGTTGCACTAATGGCTGATTAATAATATTTTTAAAACCGTGTATTAAAGTTCTCTCACTAAATAGAATTTCCTGCAAATGTTTTGAAAACATATCCATCAAATTTAAAAAGACATTGGTTGAGTTTATTGAATTTCTACTACAGTGACACTCTGTAGCACATACTGAATAAATGAAGAAATAACTAGGTAACTCCTACATTTGCTTCTCAAATGAATATCAGCCACCAGCGATATTCATTCATATGCATTCCAAGTTTTTTACTGGCAATTGTTTTAACTGTGTGACCTTATTATCCTTCATTTATGCTCATGTGATATGTAAAATATGACAAGATTACAATGATATTGTGATCAGTAATTGATCTTGGCATTGAGAAGACTGGATATTAAAGTTTAACTTAAATTCTCCTTATTGGTCCCTGTATGGGCACTGCCGACAGCTGCCTTACCAGTACCTTAACAATGAAAGGAAAATACATCGCAAACCTTTAACTATCATTATTTGTAAAAATCACTGAAGACATGCCATAATTATACCTAGCAACTGCCATGGACTATACCATAAGATAGCTTATATTAGCAGAGCTTCTTTTTCTCCAAGACAAACATTCTAAAGGTATATTAATATTCTCACTTTTTAAACTTATTGAAGGTAGAAGATGCACTTCTCAATGATAATGAAAACACATTAGAATCGCTTCATTGGTCTTTTTCCTCATCCTGTCACCAAGAATCTCTCTCACAGGGATTGTCTCTTGCCCTATACAGCCTCCCTCTGCTCCTATTTCATTTTACTTCTGTTTTCCTCTTACATATTTTAACTGATGCTCGTGTATATCATTGTCACTAATGAATCCTCTACATCCTTTTGTTAAACCTATCTACTTATTTGCTTTTGACCAAATTGTTTAAAGAACTTTTTTTTTTTTGCAGTACTGGGGATTGAGCCCAGGGGCATTCTAATTCTGAGCTCCACCCCCAGCTCTATTTTTTATTCTTAATTTGAAACAGGGTCTCGCTAAGTTGTGAAGGGCCTCACTAAGTAGCTGAGACTGGCCGCGAACCTGGATCCTCTGATCTCAGCCTCCCAAGTACTGGGATTACAAGTATGCGCCACCATGCCTGGTGTTTAATGATTTTTTAAAAAACCTACAGTTATTTACTATTTATGTGCAGTGCATTTCTCTACTTCTCTAAGGACTGAGTACTATGCTTGCGTAACTATTAGAATTAGTAGTACTGAGGCACTTGACAACTGATTTGTAGAAATGCTCTTAAAAAGCATTACTTCCATGGCACAAAACCCTACCAAGCAAATCCAGTAGTGCTTTTGCTGTATTTTCTTTTCCTCTGTAAGAATGAGATAAAGCTAAACTTGCAAAACAATCATACCTTTGGAAAAGTTAACATCTCCTGTGCTTCCCTTATTTAGCTTTCTTCATCTTTATCATATAATTTTCCTATAGCATAATCCCTTGCCTACTTCGTAAACATTATGCCAGTACTTCTTAGTAGTTGGAAGCTCGCCTCTGGTTTTAATTATCTCATGTTTTTCATTCCCAGGCATTGCTTTAAAAAAAATCTTAGTTCTTAAATGAATAGTCCTATGTATCCCTCACTTGTCAAGGATAATACTAAGTTATATCTAACCATACCCTAAATCTAAGTTTTTAGTTCTTTTTCCCTCAATTCTAATTCATAATGCTCATTTTTGCATACATTTTTTCATGGTTAGTAGACATCTAGATTTGTTAAATCATTCACTTATTATTTTCTCCTCTCTCATTCTGACTGTCTTATCCAAAATAGATGGTTCTTTCCTGTCGCTTTACTGACTACCTCAGCTTTGAATCTCACATGGAAGAAGGTTTTCCCTCTTGTAATGATGTTGATTTTAAGTTTTTCCAGTTATAATTCATCTGTATAGTATTTAGAAAAGATTTGAGTAGTAACTATGACTGCAAGTTTGGTTTTTTTAACCACTTATTTCTATTGGTAGGATGGCAGCTCATTAAGTAGTTTTCACAAAACAAGCACTTCCCTAGTAATCCAGTAAGGGTTAACCCTCTCTGATTAATCTTCAGAAATCCTATCACAGTAAGCAGACATTTACTAAACCCACATAAAAATAGAAATTCTGAAGTGTTTTGGTTATAAAAACGGGTAAACACATATCCTCAACCTTCACAGTACCATAGGTTTGGTGATAGATTTGTGGGAGAAGGTGATGGGGGTTCATTGTGATCATTACCACAAAGCTTCTTACCTGTACCATTAATCATGTCGCAATAACCAGGCCAATAGGTGAGATTCCTTAGGAATAAAAAAGATGAACAAATATTATTTTAGTAATACCTTACTCACGTTACTTTTTCTATTGATTCAGTACTTCTAACATAATAAAGATTAGATTGACAAATGCTAAATTTGAGAAATATTCTCATTCATTAGACCCATTTTTTTTGCTTGAACCTTTCATCTTATTGCAAATATTTAAGTGTCTGATATCCATATAATGACTGGGTTATAAACTAAAACTGCCAAATGCTAAGTTAACCAGAAATAACTTGGAATAGATAGAGTTCTAAAGGGAAAAAAATTGAGAAACATTTTTTTAGAAATATAGATCTCTACTTAGAGAACTTTTCCTCCAATGAGAAAAATAAATTATTTGGTAGTATTTTGAGTGTTCATACTGAAAAGGAGGAAAGTGTTAAGTGGGTTATTTATGTAAGCTCAGTATGAGATAGAAGAGGAGGAAGAAAAAGAGGGAAACATGTTTATATCCATAGAATGCAAAACATATATTCAATTTTTACTTCTTCCTCATTTTAACTTATGCATAGACTAGCATTAAAGTAGGACAGAGTTTATTAGTTTCTGTATTTGTGTCTAAATGAGAGAGAAAGATGTGGAAGTGAGAGCCGGGCGTGGTGGCGCACGCTTGTAATCCCAGTACTGTGGGAGGCGGAGACCAGAGGATCCGGGTTCGCGGCCAGCCTCAGCTCTTGCTCTCTCTCTCTTTCTCTCTCTCTCTCTCCTTAGTGAGGCCCTCCGCAACTTCGTGAGACCCGGTTTCAAAATAAAGCATAAAAAAAAAAAATAGGGCCGGGGGTGTAGCGCGGAGGTAGAACACCCCTGCGTTCAATCCCCGGTACCGCAAAAAAAAAAAAAAAAAAAAAAAAAAAAAAAAAAAAAAGATGTGGAAGTGATAGGTAAATAGTAGTAAAAGTTCCCGTGCAACCTCAGGCATTTTTTGGTGATGGAAAAACTACTTTTTCCACTCCTAACACATTATCTACTGAGATATCAACATAAGCTGCTGCTTAATTCTTAAACAGAATAAACTGTTAATCATGCCTAGTTTTGTAATGAGAATTTAAATTGTACATCTTAAAGTGATGCACAATTATTACTCTAATTAGGAGCATTTAACAACTCTCCTCAATATTGAAATGGAGTGAAATGCTCATTGTTCAACACATAAACATTGATGTGATTTTCTCTGAAATAAACACTTTGAAGTGTTTTTCCTCCACCAGACTTTTGTATAAAAGATGTGAAACTATGAACTCCATAGAAGAAAAACTACTGCATTAGTAAATATTTAACTGTTGTATGCTATTATTAGACAGAAACAGTTTGAGGCAGTGGCTACTTAGGTTAATAAAAACATTTGATGTCTTTCAGTTTTGCTTACTTTATTCCTTTTCAAGGAAATAATTGGTATAAAGTACAGTCATGACTGGTAAGGGAAGAAAAGGCTTTCTCTCCTTATAATTAAAGGAGTTCTATTTTACACATATGAAAAATTATGAATCCTTTGGATGAGCTGGCAGGAACAAAGAGGGAGAAAATATTGCTATGTTGTTCTACTACTTCGAAGACAACATTTTCGCATTTAATATATAAATTCCAGACTGTACCAAAATACCAATTTCATTTTTGCATTCACAAATATAAAATAAAGCTCAGCCATTAGCGAAGAAAATTATTTAAAGACCATCTGCAGGGGGAAAATCACAAAAGCATTTTCATGGGTTCATTAAGCGTCTGTCTTTACACACACCTTTAGGACCTGCCACCGGAAAACATAATTTTTATTTGACATGCTCAATTATTAAAACACTGAAACAAGATATATTTTACTAGACGATCAGTTCCTCTGTGATTTAATTGTATGGATGCACTTTAGTGCTGAATATGCAGCAGAGATGAAAATAGTTCTGTGACATTTCTTTGTTGTTGTTTCTGTGGTACTGGAGATTAAACCCAGGGGTATTCTACCTCTGAGCTACACCCACAGCCCTTTGTAGAATTTGGCAGAACAGTTATTTTTAGAGCTGATCTTCAACCAGGTCTACTTCATAGGTTGTACCTGGCCTTAAAAACATCCCATTCCTGCCTCAGTGTACCTAGTAAACACACACACCCATTTTTCTCCAATACTTACTTTCTGCCTTTATAGGAGTCAATTATGGCTACTTTGCTTATGTCATCTTTTCCACTGAAAACTTTATAAACTCCATCTGCAGTATTGTTGTACTAAAAAGATAGGGACAAGAAAAAATTACTTACAGAATAAGTCATATTTTCTAAGTTATAACACATGTAACTAACTTACTTTCACATTCCTCAAACACTCATTATTCATAGTTATTTTATATCACTTGAAATATATACTGTGGAAAGGTTTTTAAATTATGGTGTTTAATTTTTTTCAATGGTAGAATGTAAAATTTGCCTAGAAATAAGTGCTAGATCCTGAGACAAAGTAAGAAAATGAGTATCAAAAGTTGGTGTGACGCAAACTTGAGCACTCTGCCATAATTAGGTCAATGGGGCCATTTCGATCACCATTTTTGCTATGGTGAGGGCATGTTGAACAGAAGATAGGGGAATGACAACAGTTTTCTGGAGGTATTCTAAATATTATGCTATTTAAACATTTTTATTGGTGCATATTAATTATACAGAATAGTGGTTTTCATTGTGGCATATTTGTACATGCATATAACATAATTTAACCAATTTCACTTTCCACTACCTCCCCTTGATTCTCTTTCTTGACCCTAATGGTCCCCCATTTTCTTTTTTTTTTTTTTTTGCAGTACCGGGGATTGAACGCAGGGGCATTCTACCTCCGCGCTACACCCCCGGCCCTATTTTTTATACTTTATTTTGAAACCAGTTCTCACGAAGTTGCGGAGGGCCTCACTAGGTAGAGAGAGAGAGAGACAGACAGACAGACAGACAGACAGAGGAAGAGAGAGAGAGAGAGCTGAGGCTGGCCGCGAACCCGGATCCTCCGGTCTCTGCCTCCCAAAGTACTGGGATTACAAGCGTGCGCCACCACGCCCGGCCTCCCCATTTTCATAATAAGTGACTGATAAAATGATAAAGATTAGGCATACTTCTTTTTTTCTAATTAGCCAAGGAGAGAGTTATGAGTATTTGAGTTCAAATAATAATAAAATCTCGGATTCCTTAAGGCTTTCTATATTAACATTTGCTATACAACTTTTCAATCCTAAACACTATCTAAAAGTAAAACAACAATAAAGGGCCAGAAAATATAGCTAATATTCACCTAGAGTGACAAATGAAATCATAGTCAAAATTTAATTTCAATACAGTCAGCTCATTCTTTTGGTAATTCAAAACAGAATGCTACAACTAAGTATATCATCCAGTACACATTTTCTTCTTAATCTCCAAACTGCCATTTCATGATATTTGTGGATCACTAAAATAAGGTGTCCTGACTTATCTTATTGAAATGTGCAAATTCAGGCTGACTTTTTAAACTCAAAACTTATGAGAGGTCTAGAGAAAGAGGAACTATAGGATGAATATATTCAACACAAATTTAATACAGAATGAAACTTAATTTTGTGGGAAGAGAAATCAAAATAAAAAGTGTCAAAGATTTAAGATCTTATAAGCTAATTTTAGACAAACTATATGTTTATAAAAGAGTACAACTTGACTAAATTTTAAATTAAAATTAGTTTAATTTATTTAAGTAAATTTTTACAAGTAGGAAGGTTGAAACCATATGAGGGAGACTTTTTTTTTAAAAGAAATTGGGGTATATATTCACAGGCAAGCAATAAGACTAACATCAAATTATAAGATTATACCTTGCCAAATAACAACTTTATCCAATTAAAATATAACAATATGCCACCTATACTGTATACTTACAGGATAAAACACACCAACTGTAGTAGGAATAGGGTATGGAACCAAACTCAAGAATGGATCCTTATAGCCCCACAACAATTCTCTCAGAGTTCTGGTTTGGAACATAGAAGATTTTGACTTTTTGATAAGTGAATTGAGCACCACTTGAACGAACGCATTTTGATAGATATGGGGCGCGGCCTACAAAAAAAATCACTATTTATAACACCAATACAATAGCATTTAACAAATACATGTATTAAATACTAGAATAAAACACTTCTTACACTGTATCTTTAAAATTATCATCAAGTCCTACCTGGACTAAAACTGTAATGTGTTTAATCCTTAGAGGATTACATTTCTCTGCCTCATTGTCAGCCATAAGGATGACATTCCAAGTTAAGCCCTATTTTTTTTTAAACTTTTTATGTTCATTTATTGGTGCATTGTAAATTATAATTATACATTTTGATATATGTCAGGGTATGAACATCATACATGCACACATTGCACATTTAGCCCTCCCTCCAATCCCACCCTATCCCCTCCCCCTTCCTGATATACTTGAAGCAACGTTCTTATCCTGTTTATTGTTATGATTTTGTCGTCTTTCCAAATGACCACAATTCCATTCAAAATAACAATATTCCCACACATTTTTATAAAAATGGCAAACTAAAATTGAATGATTTTAATGATAAGATTAATTGTGGTTGTATTTTATGTGTATGTGTACGTGTGTGTGTCTGTGTGTGTGTGTGTGTCTGTGTGTGTTTGTGTGTGTGTGTGTGTGTGTGTGTGTGTGTGTGTGCGTGTGTGTGTGTTACTGGGGATTGAACTCAGGGGCATTCTACCTCTGAGCTACACCCCCAGTCCTATTTTATTCTTTTATTTTGAAACAGGGCCTCACTAAATTGCTGAGGCTGGCCACAAACCTGCGATCCTCCTGTCTTAGATTCCCAAGTACTGGGATTACAAGTGTGCACCACCATGCTCGGCTCTAGAGTATTTTAAAACTAATTTGTCTGTCTACTCACTGCTACAGCCAGATTGAGAACTGTGAAAGTGTCATTCTCTGTTCCCACTGATAGTGAAGGTTCAAAGATGGCAGCATTGGGCTGGACGAAAGAGACAGTGTTGTCCTCTGGGTCCTGAGTTATATTCTCCTTGGCTAGAAAACGGACTCTGAAAAGAACAGGAGTAAACAATTTAAAAAAAAAACTATTTCATGTGAATATTAGATTTCATGACTGTTTTGTATTCCCAAGTACAGGACCTGATATACATAGGGAATTTTCAGTATTTTACTATTTCTTTATAAATAAATAAATTAATGGTTCAAATTACTTTATAAGAGACTTTAAAATGAGCTGGAGAGATATTTTAGTGTATTTAACCCAAGCTTTATTATTTATTTTCCTTTGAAAATAAATAGTATTTTAGATTATTGTGCTTCTATTTTTTGTAGATACACAAAAAATATAAAAATCTGAAACAGAACCCAAGACAGATACTAGCAATGCATTTTCTCTAAACTTCTATTTTAAAAGTGTAATATATATTATTCACATTTCAGATCAAGCTACTGTAATTTTAGGAACATTTATCCATATACAATCATTGAAATAATAGTGAACCATATTCAAGCTTCCTTAAATTGTATTTACAACATTATACCAGTAGATGGCACTCACTAAGAGAAAAATCTTTTAAACAGTGCTGCAGCTCCCCAAGTGCTTATACATATGTCACTATCACTATGAACTATATTATGATAAGAGACTATAATGAACCAACAAAAGTATAAAAAAGAACATAATCACTCTATCTTTTTGTTTAAAAAATTGGAAGTTTTGGGAAGTGTTTGTTAATAAGGTCAAAGGAAGAATGTGTCCTGGATTTTTTCCAAGACTTCCTTCTTCATGTTCTTTGCCAAAGTAAAGGCAACTTAAAAAATTACTTGTGTTGAATCTGAGATGATTCTGAAGGAATTACAATATTCATAGGAATGGTTTAGGTTGGAATATAACTAAGGTCTCTAGGCAATTTCATGCTTTGACTCACATCACATCTTGTCAAAGTTTCATCAAACTCATTTTAGCAGTCATTGGCAAAATTAGCCTCTTGTTCTGAGAAGGAACATTTTCTAGAGTTCCAATTCTGACTGAATTCAGAGTATAATTAATGGAGAAACATATTTAGCTGAACACATTCTCTCAAAGTATTAACATTTTTCTAAATGGTAACTAAAAAGGTAACTAATATTGTTCCCTTTCTTAAAGGCATCCAGGCAAACAAACAAACAAAAAAGGACTCCATTTTGTGATATCATGAGACAAGATGACCTGTAGTTAATCAGGAATCCTTTTAAAATTATTATACAAAGATGAGTTTATTGCTTATAAATTTTAACTTTAAATCAAACTCTTCTTCAACTCTCCCTCTTTTGCTTCACCAAGCAAAGTAAGTATATCTAACCTACCCTTGTTTTGTCCCTTAGAGATAGGCTAAAGGCTCTAAGAATAAAAGTTACATTAGCTGCTACCTATAAGAGGAGAACTAAGTTCAATAGTAATCATGTTTATATTTCCTCATATCCCAAATAATATCTTTAAAGGTGAAAAACATGACTCACCCAAAAAGAAAAACTAAAACAAAAAAACATGGTAAATTCCCAAATTCCAATAACTCTCTCCATCACAGATACTCATCTGTAAGGAAAGTAATTTAAAAATGACTACTTTTTAAACAATTATGCATAGACTTTCATTGGGTCTTATATGAATTCCAGATTTTCATAAGTACATATCATAGCTATACTATTCTTTTGGAAGAAAATATTTGAAAAGGTCATTGTTAGGAACTATAAGATCACAAAAAAATATTTCCCAGATAAGAGTTTCCTTGTAACAGAGACCAAGTCTTCTTCAACAAGGTTGTGAGTATTCACAGAAAAGAATTTAGAGATAGCCAACCTGGAGGAAATTGTCATGATGAGATAGGCACCAACACACTGTACCTTACAAATCATGTGTATAGCAGTGGGCACACCCTCACAACTATTGCTATTTAATTATAATTTAGGGTGTCTGCTGTAAATCTAGAAACATGTTAATGCCATGGAGAGGAAGAAAATTATATAATCATAGAATATTCAAAACAGGTAAGAACTAAAACTATGAATTATAAAAAATTACAAATATAAAGTCCTGTGATATGAATTGATCATGGTATATAAGTAGTTGTAATAATTCTTTGGAGAGAGGCACATATTTGTATAACAAATGACATAGAGGACTTAACTATGTTCCCATGTAGACAGCATAGATATATGCCTAATCTTTGGTAAAGGCAGTGTTTTTAGCTTGTCAATCTCCCCTTAATTACTTTGATAGTCAAAAAAAACACAGTCTACAGTTTAAACAGGAGGAAATGTACACAAATATCCGAGTTACCAGTTCCCATCAGTGTGAAAATGGACAGGACGCTTCACATCCGATGGTGTCAGGTTTTTTTACTTACAAAATGAAATGTCTGGCTAACCATTTCCCCTAGTTCTAACAGTCTAAGATTCTATTCACAGGTATGATAAACCATTATGGAATGATGGGTAAAAGGTATAGCATATTTAGTCTTAGTACAAGAAAAAATATAAGAATGAAACTACTAGATAAATCTAAATACCTACATAGCCGGAAAATTGGGTTGAATATAAATCCTTAGGAGGGACTATCAATACATAAAATCAGCTTAGTGTCATGGTTCTCAAATTTAGTGTCTATCAGAATAACCCGGAAGGATTTTAAACTTATTGCTGGGCTCCAACTGCACAGTCTCTGATTCATCTGGTATGGGGAAAGGTCTGAGAATGTGCATATCTACCAAGTTTCCTGATGATGTTAATGCTGCCTGTCCAGGAGCCACACACAAGTAACCACTGATAGAAGGTACACACTTAATTTTAAGACATTGAATATGCACACACTTTTTTTTCCCTGCTCAGCATGAATATTTCAGAGTTGTTGAGAACCTTTACCAAAAGTGCCAAACAAAACCCCTGTAACTTCTTATATGTAGGGCAGTTATCTGATGCTGGTAAATTTATTATAAAATCTACATTTCCTTTCTATACCACATTTAATAATAAATATTAATATGTGCATATCTTTCCATTTATTCAAAATAAATATAGTTATTAAATCCTTAGACTAAGATTCTCTACAGGTAGGAAAAATATTTCAAGGCATAGTATTGGTAAGAAAATAAGTACATTTCAACACAATAGCATGCAGCAGGTAGTAGCGTTCTCAGCGATAGCGCCAGTCCTCTGTGGGGACTCACTCACCTGTACGTGTAAGGACCTCTTTGTTTCACTTTAATGTTGCTGCTGTTCACTACTACTTCCTGTGGATTTTGCACGTCAAAGATCCAAAACTGTCTGTAAACTGTTGTGCCTGTTTTAACCCAGTTTTTATAAGCAATTGTACCTTCTTCAAGGACAACTTCCTATGTAAAAGAAAACAAACTTGGGTTATTTCTTTGTAGTAAATACAGGCACTTTTAGGAGTTGGTTTATAACCTGTAATCGGCCAGGATAAGTGTTAGGTATTTAGATAGGAAAATAGAACAGAGCAGAGAGAAAAAAGACAGGAATGCCTTCTTGAAAGGAAAGACAGGAATTACTCTGCCCAGCTGTGGTCAAGACTTCCAGCCTATGACACTGCAGCTTTAGGTTTCCCACATGGTACAATCCTGCACACAGGCACTAAGCTGTGGTGCGAAACTCAAACTTAATATACATGAAAAGGGGTAGGATTTCTGGGGGTTTAAAAGCCTACCATGCGGCAGCAGGCTCTCTCTCTCTCTCCCCCTCTCCTTGGGACACTGTCTCCTGCTGTCTTCTTGTACCCCTTCCCCCATACTCTGCTCCTGGACCCTCCTGTAAAATTCATCCAATAAAGTTTCTTATAGCTACACTATTGGCAGTCCTCCGGATGAAATCTTTCTTTCAGTGGACAAGAACTGAGGAAATACTCATGGCCCTATAAAGTGGTGCCGTGCCTTGGACCTATAATTCAAGGTAAGAGCCATGCCCCGCTTCTCCCCCACTTCCCACTTGGGGGCAAAGCCTTGTGCGCCTGGCTCTGCCCCTAGTTCCCACGCTTTTGGATTCCCACTGCTGCTTTCCCTGCTGCTGGGATCCAGCGGGCGAGCCTCTGTGTCTGGCCCTTCCCGCAGCCCTCTGCCATTTTCAAACTCCCGGCCACACTTCGATCCCACGAGCAGGCGTTATCTGCCTGTCTCCCCTGTCCCCTGTCCCCATTCACGCTTCTCAGTGGCTCCTGTGAGCAGCTCCTCCCCAGACCCACTCTGCCAGGGCGGGGAAGCAGACGCGGTACATCCAACTCTGTGGCTGCGGGGTTCCCAAACCAGCGCCTCCCTGACTGGACGCATGGGGTTCCAGGCTGACTCCACTGAGCGTGGCCCGGCGCCATTCTTAGCATCCAGGCAAGCTGTCCTCATGGAAGGGAAGCTTCCTTCCCCACCCCCTTGACGCCATTTTAACAGAATCTCCACATGGACAGCCTGAGCCAAATGGCTTCGGGCCACATGTCTAATGAAATGCTTCTTGACCCTAGATAACAAGCCAATAAGGTCCTTGGTTTTCAGAGTGACTTTAACAGGAAAAAGTGATTTAAAATACTAACGATTTTTGTCTAATGTCTTGACTGCAGGGGTAACTTATAACTCTTAAAATTAAAATTGGGTAATCTAAGATACAATAAGTGCTTTCAAATGCTTTAGGCTTCTTAAAATATAAGATAACATAGACAGGATGACTCTGCTTAGGGATCTTTACTAAAGGCAACACAAGTTGCCAAAAATTGGGTTTCTAGTCAATGTACGATTTTTATATACAAGGCTATGCAATGCTTTGATGGGAAAACTATCAAAAATCATAAAGTATGTTGTTTTTGTCTGGAAAAGGGTAGTTTTATCCAGGTTAAATCCAGATCTAAGAGAAAACTAAGGCATGGTAACTAGCCCCCAAACTGGTAACTAGCTCTGGCTCCTAGAAAGACAAAGCCAGGCAGACCTGCCTTAGGTGTGTGTGGGGCCACAATGGGTGTGTGTGATTTACCCCAGGTGGGATTTTCAGTCCAGCCTCTCTGTAGGATCCCTGGTAAGGGCCTGCCCACAGTGCTGTGTGGCCAGCTATTTGCAGCTATCCACCTTCACCTGTAGGGGTCCTTCCACACCCAGCAGCCTTCCAGGTGCCATCTTTGGCACTCCATGCTCTCTCACACAAGTGGTGGGCTTGGACCCACCATCTTGCATTCACCATTGACAGCCAACTCTAGGTTGACCCCCTGGGAGATCCTTGCCCAAGGAAGCTGCCAGCCACTGTGGAAAGCCTGGACACTGATAAAGCCAATGTCTGGAGGAGACAAAGGGCCCTGAGCACCCTGTCCTCTATGCAAAGGCCAGATTCCTGGAGGAGAGACTGCCCCAAGGGCCAAAGAGACTACAGGTCAGACTCCCCATTGCTGGCCCTGGACTGAGTGCCCTTCACTCCAGTTGGCTCCCATGTCAGAGATCACCGGGTCAAACCTTAGAACCGGAAAGTAGGACCCCAAATTTCCATTAAGTTCAAGACCTGCTTATTCTGTACTACCTTTCTATTCTGGAGTCCTTTCCTTTCTATATCCTGCCAGGCAATGTGGGGAAAATGGTAATTTATACCTTCTGGTATTGCTCATGGAAAAACTTTCTGTCTACCCATTAATTTTTACTTATATTGGAATGCCCTAGCCCTCTCTTGGTAAGGAATACACCTCAACTGCTGGGAGCTCATTTGAACTTCCCTCCCCAGTCACAGATAAGAGACTGTTCATAGGTAAGGGACTCTTTGAAATTATAAAGTTTATCAAACATGCCATCCTTGCGTTCCCAAATCTACACTCCTCCTGGAGGTCCCAATCCTCAGGCAAAGTCAAAAGAGCCAAGCAGACCTTAAACCTCACCTCAAAAATCTGTCAGGAAACAGCCTCACTGTGGAAAAAGTACTTCCTCTGGCACTCTTTTCACAACTAGCCCCACTTTAGAAAGGACCATTCTCTCTTCTTCTGTTCATTTCTACAGCCATCATGGTATCTGTAATTGCCAGCTGGATCCACCACTCCAGGGTCAAGCCGTGAACTACACCAAATAAAGTTCTTCATCCCCTGGAATTACCCACACATAGCTATACCTGTACACCCATAGAAGACCTCTGGTTCCTTGTCAAAAGTCAAATGGATAAGTAGATCCCCTTTAACTTATACCCTAATACTAGTGGGCACCTATCCTGGGGATCCTACTCCTTGGATATTTGGCTTTCATTATCTTACTACACTTTCAGCTCTCAACCATTAGAACGTGCCTCTCTTCATGTTAGGATTTATATTCTTCTATAACCTTATATACTCCCCTTGATTCTGTCTATCACCCCTATCTTTCTATAGTACAAGCAACTCAAAGGTTACTACAAGCTGTTAACTCCTCCTATGCCCATGACTGCTGACTCTGTTTAGATTCCTCACCTCATGGGACAGGAATAGCCTACCTGGCCTACCCAACTGCACCTTATGACTAGGTCCAAACAATAGCTGAACTTTCTTATACTCATGGGGGGGGGGGACAAAAGTCTCTAATCTTCCTCTCCAGGTGGTAAGATACTTAACCCAGACAAAGCAATCTCTGTCTCCCTACCTTCATAAGCCTTCCCCAGTCTTGGGCCCCGTTTTCTTCTATGACTCTCTTGAGTCAAGCTCCTATCTGCATTTGGCCTCAGCATCCCTGCAGAACCCAAATGGGAAACTTGTCCACAAGCCAATGTAATGTAACAATTGACATTATTGACTCCTCCCGCACCTATTTTACTTTCACCCCAGGTTCCAACGGCTAGGTGCGCTTCTCCTCTACTCCTGATATTACTCTTGTTCTGTCATCATTCTCATCAGACTTGACTCAGTTTTGTTTGGACTGACCCAGCTCATGCTACTCTAGCTATTGGCTTAGGCCAATGCAGTTGATAACTTGCAAAAAATTCTCTGGCCTTCAAGGGCCCTCTTGGAATCACCTTATAGATAGAGGTCAACCTATGCTCTTTTGGGACATAGGTTGCAGCAAAACCCCTCACCCCTTGTTTGGCTCCACTAGCTGCAGCCACTCTGGAAGCTGAGTATTGCATTCTAGGGAGCCAATCTGGTTACTGGTCAACCTTTGGAACAGAGTTAGTTTCTTTCCACATTCAGTCCTGCATCAAAAGCAAAGGCGTCTATTTCCTCTGTGGCACTCAAGCTCACATCTGCTTACCATCTAATTGGACTGGAGTCTATACACTTGCATTCTCTCTCCCTCTATATCCCTGGCCCCTGGTGATATGTCGATGCCCTTTATTCCCTTCCTGGTTGGCCTTGGCATCACTTCTAGAATGGCAACAGGGATAGGAAGTTTAAAATCCCCCTCCTTAATCTACAAAAACCTTTCTCTAGAACTATCAAATGAGCTAGAGATTATGGCCAAGCACTCACAGACCTTCAACGCCAAGTTGACTCTCTCGCAGGAGTTGTTCTTCAAAACAGATGAGCAGTGGACATGATTACAGCAGCCAGAGGGGGAGAATGCCTTATACTTCAGGATGACTGCTGCTTTTGATAACAGATCAGGTCAGGTGCAAGAAAGTATTTGACACTTAACAGAACAGGCATCCAACCTGAGGGAGTGAGCTACCCAGGGGTGAATATCATGGAAGGAAACATGGTCCTGCTTTTCCTGACTCTTGCCTTTAACTGGGCCTTTGGACGCAATACTCCTGCTCTTGCTCTTTAGCCCTTGTCTCCTAAACCTGTTAAAGTTTGTTTCTTCCAGGCTCCAGGCTGTCAAACTTCAAATGAGATTTGGGCTGGACTACCATCTGCTCTCTACAGTTGACACCAACTACTATTGGGGATCCCTAGACTGACCCACCTTCCAGGAGCTTGCCCCATCCAAACAGGACCTGCCTGACAGAGAGCAAGAGCAAGAGGCCCTGACATGTCTACATCCCTCTCCAGCTCGAAGAAACTAAAGACAGACCTCCGCCTATGTGCCCTAAATGATTTCAGGGCTTCTAGCTCTTGAGGGGGGAATGATAGGTAGTTAGATAGAAAATAAAACAGGGTAGAGAGAAAAAAGACAGGAAAGCCTTCCCAAAAGGTAAGACAGGAATTGCCCCACCCAGCTTTGGTCAGAGACTTCCAGCCTATGACACTGCAGCTTTAGGTTTCCCACATGGTACAATCCTGCACACAGGCACTAAGCTGTGGTGTGAAACCCAAACTTAATATACATGAAAAGGGGTAGAATTTCTAGGGGGGATTAAAAGCCCACCATGCGGCAGTGGACTAGAGCTCTCTCTCTCCTTGGGATGCTCCTTTTCCTCACTCTTCTTGGCCCCCTCTCCCCTTACTCTGTTCCCAGACCCTCTGGATGAAATCTTTCTTTCGGTGGACAAGAACTAAGGAAATACTCATGGCCCTGTAACAAAAGGACCAGCCTGGAGTGAGTATCCTGCTCATGAGAACTTTTGTAACTTTATCACATACTTGCAGCAGGAATGTTTTCCAGATACTCTAGCAACCTCTTATGGTTAACCTTTCACCGAGAGAATCAGTATGCTATACAGAAGCTGAGACTGTAGATTTTTTCTTTTCCTTTTTTAGTACTGGGGATTGAACCCAGAGGCATTCTACTTCTGAGCTATAGCCCCAGCCCTTTTTATTTACTTATTTTATTTTGAAACAGGGTCTTGCTAAGTTGCTGAGGCTGGCTTCAAACCAGTACTGGGATTACAGGTGTATACACCATACCTGACTGTGACTGTTAATTTTAAAGCAAGCTTTAGAGTGACCTGTGACAAGATTTCAATAGTAACAGGATTCATTAAGCACATTTTATTATAGTTGATCTAAAACGAAATTTATTATTAGGTTGAATCTTCTGCCTCTAAGTAGCTGTATTGATGAGGCAAAACAAAAACAAAGAAAATATAGTGGTATTGAAAGATTTTTTTCCTTTTCTTCAAAATTTGACAATTCAAGCCGGGAGTGGCGGCACACACCTGGGCTGTAATCCCAGTACTTGGGAGGCTGAGACAGGAGGAACGCAGGTTCAAGGACAGCCTCAGCAAGTAGTGAGATGCTCATCAACCTAGTGAGACCCTGTTTCCAAATAAAAATAAAATAGGGCTGGGGTGTAGCTCAGAGGTAGAAAGCCTCTGGGTTCAATCCCCAGTGCCACACACACACACACACACACACACACACACACACACACACACAAAGACAATCCAAGGGATAATGACTTAATATTTATTAAATGCAGAAAATAAATGCTTGTGGATGGAAAACAAAAATATGATTTTTCCACTTCAGAATCTCGCTTTATATGGCCTCCCTAGATATTTTTGCAGTGATTCTTTAGTTCACATCTCTAGAAATTATAACTACTAAATTCATCATTATTGGGTTGCTACTTTTTAAAGAAAAGGATGAGATAGAGAAGCTGCCCTATTTTTTCTATTTTATTTCTTTGTGTCAAATCTATTACAAATCATGTATTCCCTTTATACTAAAAGCAGACAATAGAAAACATACCAATAACAGAATTACAAAACCTTGGATTAGAAACCTAGGTCCTCACTTTATGAGCTTTGGGACAAGTGGAAAGTCACCAAACACTGAGGGTCCATTTCATTATCTATAAGAAGAGGGAATTACGTCGGTGCTCTCCGTGGGCTTTCCTTCTATGAGCTGGAAGTCTCAGAAGCTATAGCAATTATGGCAAACAAAGGAGATTTATATCAGGTAGTATTTTCAGCTGAGCACCTTGGGAGGAATGCTAAGGTTCAAGCACTCCAACTTACCTTAGTGTGTAAGAGGAAGAAAATGACTTCACAGAAAATGAGCCTAAAGAGACCCATGAATATAGGAACAATCTGACCTATTATTTTTCCCTTCACCTGGAAGCACCAGTTCATAGAATGACAGAGTCAGAAAAGGACTCAGAACATTACATTTTCTAGTGGAATACATCGACACTCTGAGAAACCAGCTGGCTGGCCTAAAGATGACCTAGACAAACAGTAGCATAACCAGGAAGAAAATCTGGACCTCTGACCCTTTATACTAGTCAACTTGGAAGCTTCTTTTTTTTTTTTTTTGGTCATCATCTGTACTTAGTAAAAGCCAACATATCCTTAGGATATTATATTGCTTAATGCAGAAAATAAGGGAATTCTTTAGAGAAGAACTGGGCATCCAGTTAAAATGAAATTACGAAACCTGGTGCTGTTGCAATCCACTTAGGCTGGGAATAAGAGTTGCTAAAGTGACGTGCAAATCTCTATTGGTTTTTTCAACAAAGTGTCCTCAAACACCCTTTTATTTGCTTCCCAAAAGGCTTATTTCTACACCAACGAAACCAATATTAAGACAAAATTGCATAAATGGTATTATTCTTTTAAAGGTAAAGGTGTTTTCTGAATGTTGAAGCTGAAAGCTATGTGGCAGCTGAAAACTTTTAATTTACCTATTTGGAGAGACTATAAAAAGGGAGGACATATACACATACATTATTCATACACTATAAGAATCTTAAGACCTAATATGATATCCATTATTTATCTTGTGTCTCTACCTATTTTATTTCAGTCCTTAATGAAAAGAACTCAATATATCCTGATAGAATTGAAAAGGGCTTGTCATGGGATGTGCCTGACAGGACAAAATGTGTCCCTAACTCTAATCTATGTGCATCTAAGTCCCAAAAGACTTTGTAAGTGTATTATTCTTTTATTTTCTAAAGAATAAAATCATTTCTGCCTTCATTTGTTGCTGGAGATAGTTTTTACAATGGAAAAATTGAAACCTAAAAAGTTGAAATGAATGCATTGAATTATCAGCTCTTAAGGAGTTAGAACCATCTACTCTTCAGAGAGAGAAAATGGATACAAGTAAAAGAAATGTCTAATTCAATGTTACATGACAATTTTGTAGCATATAGTGAATAAATCTCACTCCAATCTTTGAGGTTTTTATATCACCACTATTTCTTCAAAGACAAAAAAATATTGAAGTAGGCAAAATAGGAATGCTATTCTTCTGTTATTAACATTACTCTATGTATTAAATAATTGTATCGCTGCCAAGACTAAATGTCACACCTTCCTCTAATTTTAAAAGAAGCAAGATATTTTATGTCCTTTGTGAATTTAGAAAAGCTTGATTCTAAATTAAATTGGATTGGACTATCTAGCCTATTTTGCAAATCTTTCACTAAATTCAAAGTACAAAGCTGATAACTATGTTCACAGAAAAGAAAAACAACTAAGATCTTCTCACTTAGCTCATATGTAAGTCAGTTTTTGCCCCTGACCTTAGATATCTAGATCCCACCTTGTGACTCGCATAGCATGATCTCCAGCTGTGTTGGAAGCCATTGACCTTGAAACTTCTATGTTAAACTTCTGTGTTAATTTGAGAACAGATGTCTGGGACAGTAATATCCTCTATATAGTCAGTCACACAATCCCTTGAATACTGCTGTTACTTGAAAACAGTATTCATCCATAGAACTTGCAAATTTAGCATAATTATTAAAATACCCTTCATGTATTCCTATAAAGTACAAAGGCAGGAAATATGCCGTCTCATTTCTCAAGGACCTTATAAAACACCAAGAGACAGAGGCATGTAGAGCAGATCTGTGAGTTAGGTTCTCTCTACCACACTCTAAGACAAAGGGTAGTGATTTCTTCTTTCAAAGCATAGAGTGGAGTGACGAAATGAAACTAGATGCTACAAGTTTGATCCATAGTTGGGTCACTTAATAACCATTTAAGTTTGGACAGGTTACTTAATTTCTTTGTATCTTAATTTCCTCCATTTATAGATATATGGAAAGAGAGAGAACAAAAATCCCCCCCACACACACACACATATACACACACACTGGTACTGAAAGCTGAATCTAGGGTTTTCTACCTCCAAGCTACACCCCAGCCCTTTTTATATTTTCTTTTGAAACAGAGTCTCATTAAGTTGCTGAGGCTGGCCTCAAACCTGCAATCCTTCTCTCTTAGCCTCTCAAGTACTGGGACTATAGTCATGTACCACTGTGCCCAGCTTCCTTATCTGTAAAATCAGGATAATAATAATTTGAACCATATAAACTTTGTATTTTTAAAAGTCAAAACAAGTTGACTATCAACATTTTCATATTGTTTCAATATTTATCCTCATAAATTGATTAATAAATGTGAGAATTTATTTATGTTTTGTGGTACTGGGGATCAAACCCAAGGGCAATCTGCCACTGAACTGCACCCCCGGCCCCTTAAAATTTTTGTTTCTTAGTTTGAAACAGGAGTCATTAAATTACTGCATGCTGGCCCCCAACATGTGATTCTCCTGTCTCAGCCTCTCAAATATTGGGATTACAGGCATGCACCACTGTGCCAGACTTAAATGTGAATATTCAGAACAGAGGTAGCCCATAGCAGACATTCAATAAACATTAGCTATTGGTGTTAGGCAAGTTCTATGCACTCTTTAGAGGGAGAACTCCAACATCATTTACTCCGCACACTGCTCCAGCTGCTTGATATTTACTGTCTAATCCAGTTGTATGCCAATACATCAGGCAATATCCTATGACATTGCTTTTTCTAATAGCCATTTTTATATTTATTGCCTCTTCATTAAAATAAACACTTCCTTAAAAAGCAGATGTACACAAAAAATAGCCCCCATCCTCCTTACCCACTACTGCAATGCACTCATAACTGGCCTAACAGAACATTTCCCCATGTTTAAAAACAGTTCTTATGTGTTTAGGCATTGTATGCATACACTGAAAACAAGAGAGTGAGTCAGAATGTTAGTGACAGTTGTGCAGAGAGTTAAGAAATGTCTTCCTTCAGATTATCACCATCGACTAAAGCCCAGAATAAAATTTAGTGAAATATATTGAAATAATAAGGGCTAACTACTGGGCTGGAGGAAGAAAATTACATATGCTTAATTGCTATTTCTTTCTCCCTTTCCTTTTTCTTTTTGTTTTCTGGGTTTTATTTTTTTTTTTTGGTACTGATGATGCCACCTTTTTTATTTTTATATTTTATTTTGAAACGGGGTCTCACTAAGTTGCTGAGGTTGGCCTCAAACCTATAATCCTCCTGTCTCAGTCTGCCAAGTGCTAGGATTTTAGGTGGGCACCACCATGCCCGCATCAATTGCTATTTATTAAAACATTGTTTTTAACTGATATTTGTTTTTGTAGTTATATGCAAATATATGTAGCATTTAATTCATTTTATATTGTTATTTTAATTGAAAAATTTGGGGATTGTTTCTTGTTTTCATCTTATATCATTAAATATAATATAAATTCTACTATATTTAACATCTAATACCTCAGACATTTCTTTTTTGAGCTTTGTAGATACTGTAAAAAAGTATGAATTATTTTATCATGTTTGGGAATCCTATAATTGTATGTTATTAAATTAATATATTACTATTGATTCAAATGTCTAGTCATTTCCACTTATTTTATCCTGAGGCCTTTTTTATTTTTTTACAAACTACTAGAGGATCATTCTTTTCAAGAATGAGGAAGGAAATTGTAATACAATTAAATTATGGAATAATTGAACATTAGTGTTTTAATAGGATAAAAAAAGTTTTGAATACCCTTTTGGTACTCTAGAGTTAATATCAAGGAAACTACAATATATTTAAAATGATGTTATAAGATATTCACTAAACATTTTATCAAGTGATATTATCAACATCAAGTATTCAATTATCTTTTGCAAATGATGGCAGAACTTTGACCTTTTTAAAGTGCTTTGGTAGTTTGCACATTCATTGCAGCTCATGCTATTGACTTTTAGTCTATCTAGAAAGATTGTATAAACCTGCTAGCTCCATACAAATCTATTCAAAATCATAGTAAAAAATACTGGTTAAAAATATTTCAGCTGTAGCCGGGCGTGGTGGCGCATGTTTGTAATCCCAGTACTTTGGGAGGCGGAAACCAGAGGATCCGGGTTCGCGGCCAGCCTCAGCTCTCTCTCTCTCTCTCTCTCTCCTTGTTTCTCTCTCTCTCTCTCTCTACCTAGTGAGGCCCTCCGCAACTTCGTGAGACCCGGTTTCAAAATAAAGTATAAAAATAGGGCCGGGCCGGGCATGGTGGTGCACGCTTGTAATCCCAGTACTTTGGGAGGCGGAGACCGGA